>JACEEZ010023383.1:403252-405752 GCA_016584305.1 Chionoecetes opilio
AATGGCGCAGGAAATAATGACACAGGAAAAAATGGCACAGGAAATAATGGCACAGGAAATAATGGCACAGGAAATAATGGCACAGGAAAAAATGGCTGCAGGAAATAATGGCGCAGGAAATAATGGCACAGGAAATAATGGCACAGAAATAATGGCACAGGAAAAAAATGGCGCAGGAAATAATGGCACAGGAAATAATGGGCACAGGAATAATGGCTGCAGGAAAAATAGCACAGGAATAATGGCGCAGGAAATAATGGCACTGGAATAATGGCGCAGGAAATAATGGCACTGGAAATAAATGGCCATGGAAATAATGGTTAGGAAAAAATGGGTTTCACTAATTAACCTGACTGGACTATTAAGATGCATGGGTTAATGGCACTGTAAATTAATCGCAAACATAAGGCTGCCATTAAAATTGATGGCCATTAATGCCAACTGGAATTTTAATGGCCATTTGAATTAAGCAAATGGTAAGCGGGCAGGTTGCATGAGGAAGGTGGCACTGAATTACTCAAATGGAATTTAATGCACAGTAACATCGGCTTAATCACAGAAATACAGGTAATGGAAATATGGTATTCTACACGACTAGAATAAATGACTATGAAATTCTTACAAAAAAAAAGTAAACTACTTTCATACTAACTAGACTACTATTTAAGATACGTACTAAAATACGATCCTACAACCCATAAATATGGATAAATAAGGGGGTCAAAGTTAATTGCGAGTTAAGAGGCAAATCATATAACAACCTACCACCTCGATGCAACCTGCCCCGCTCTCCCCTACCGGGCAAACTGTGATCCGCTAAGAAATCCTGAGTCGCTGTATTCAACCCTGTCTATGACGCCGAAAACGTGCTATTCGTGCAATGCGGGGAGAGAATCGAAACTTGTAAATATATTCCCAAAACTACTACTACTATGTGAGGCGGAAAAGGAGGACTTAAAACTTTTTCTGTTATGGTGCCCAGCCCACAGTAATGAAAGAAAGAAAAGTGTGAGGCTACAACAACCTTACCTAGAGGAGGAAGAGGCTATAGTGGGGGAGTATTTGTTCGGAGAGGGGAATGTGGAAGAAACAAAAAGAACAATCAACAGTTTTTGGATGACCAGAGAAAATAAGAAGAAAGAAAAAGAAAGAAACTAATAAGATAGAATAAGAGAAGAAAACTAATTAAAGACCCAGACAGCAAGAAGAAACACATCAGGGAGTGCCGTTAAAAAAGGCCTGACTCCCGACCAACAACTGAACTGAACTGAACTGCATATATTAACAGGCTTTGATTGAAACTAAATCTGAGTTCCTATGAGTGATTGGCCATATTGACGCCATGTTGACGCCATGTTGACGCTGATGGAGGTGTCGTCTGCTTGTCCGCCCCTTGATATGATAAAGATGATAACAGGAAGGGTTGAGGGCAGTGGGCAGGGGCGTGAGTCAAGGTCGGGGAATGTCATGCAGGGCGTGGGAGGGAAGGGTGGCGGGGCGGGCGTGAGGGCGTGAGCAAGGTACCTTATAGAGATAATTATAGGTAATTATAGAGATAGAGATATAGAGATCAAGGTTCCTTATAAAGATCTCTACTGTATTAGGGATCTTGGGCGTGAAGATTAGTGCAAGGGAAGGGTAGCGCGTCCTCCCCTCACAGGTGTTATGGGATGGAGGTGTGTGTGAAGGAGGCTGTGAGGGTTGAAGAAGAAGGTGAAGAAGGCTGTGAGGGGTGAAGAAGAAGGTGAAGAAGGCTGTGAGGGGTGAAGAAGAAGGTGAAGAAGGCTGTGAGGGGTGAAGAAGAAGGTGAAGAAGGCTGTGAGGGTTGAAGAAGAAGGTGAAGAAGGCTGTGAGGGTGAGATGAAGGTGAAGAAGGCTGGGAGGGTTGAAGAAGAAGGTGAAGAAAGCTGTGAGGGGTGAAGAAGAAGGTGAAGAAGGCTGTGAGGGGTGAAGAAGATGGTGAAGAAGGCTGTGAGGGTTGAAGAAGAAGGTGAAGGAGGCTGTGAGGGTTGAAGAAGAAGGTGAAGAAGGCTGTGAGGGGTGAAGAAGATGGTGAAGAAGGCTGTGAGGGTTGAAGAAGAAGGTGAAGAAGGCTGTGAGGGGTGAAGAAGATGGTGAAGAAGGCTGTGAGGGTTGAAGAAGAAGGTGAAGAAGGCTGTGAGGGGTGAAGAAGAAGGTGAAGAAGGCTGTGAGGGGTGAAGAAGATGGTGAAGAAGGCTGTGAGGGTTGAAGAAGAAGGTGAAGAAGGCTGTGAGGGTTGAAGAAGAAGGTGAAGAAGGCTGTGAGGGGTGAAGAAGAAGGTGAAGAAGGCTGTGAGGGTTGAAGAAGAAGGTGAAGAAGGCTGTGAGGGTTGAAGAAGAAGTGAAGAAGGCTTGAGGGGTGAAGAGAAGGTGAAGAAGGCTGTGAGGGGTGAAGAAGAAGGTGAAGAAGGCTGTGAGGGGTGAAGAAGAAGGTGAAGAAGGCTGTGAGGGTTGAAGAAGAAGGTGAAGAAGGCGTGAGG
>JACEEZ010023383.1:410752-415752 GCA_016584305.1 Chionoecetes opilio
CCCCTCCATTCCTTCTTCCCTTCCTTCCCTCCCTTCTTCCTTCCCTCCTTCCTTCCTCCCTGGTGCGTGTATTCCACATGCTTTCATCACGCCACCTGCGACAAGAGGCTTTGGTGGGGACCGCTGATGTAGACGTGTGTGTGTGTGTGGGTGTGTGTGTGTGTGTGTGGTGTGGTTTGTGGTTGTGTGTGTGTGTGTGTGTGTGTGTCTGTCTTTCTTTCTGTCTGTCCCTGGGTCTGTGGTCTGTAAAATGTCCTGGGTGGTAAGTGTGGTGTGTGTGTGTTTTGAAATTGCTAACATTCTTTTTTTTTTTTTTAATGTTTCATGGTGTGTTCATATAGTGTGTGTAATAAAGAGAGAGAGAGAGAGATGAGCGGCATGAGAGAAGAGAGAAGAGAGGAGAGAGCGCGAGTAGAGAGAGAGAGTAGAGAGAGAGGAGAGAGATAGAGAGAGAGAGAGAGAAAAAAAAAAGAGAAAAAAGAAAGAGGGAAAGAGAGAGAGAACATAAGAGAGAGAGAGAGGCAGAGCAGTAGAGAGAGGAAGAGAGAGAGAGAGAGCGAGAGAGAAGAGAGAGGAGAGAGAAGAGAGAGCGAGAGAGAAGGAGATGATTTGTGTGTTCATATGTGTGTCAATAGTCGAAGAGCGAGAGCAAAGAAAAAACAAGAGAGAAAACAAGAGGGAAAAAGGAGAGAGAAAGCGAGAGAGAGAGAGAGAGAGAAGAGAGAGAAGTAGAGAGAGCGCAGGGGGGGACAAGGTGAGAGCGACGAGAGTAGAGAGAGAGAGAGAGAGAGAGAGAGAGAAGTTCTAGGTTAATGAGATGTGTTGGTCAATGAGTCGTGGTGTTTAGTGTGTCTTCAAGTCGCAAAAGTGTCTCCCTTCTTTCCCTCCCTTCCTCCCTTCCTTCCTTCCCTTCCTTCCTTCATTTCCCCCCCTTCCTCCTTCCGTCCTTCCCTTCCTTCCTTCTTTCCCTCAACCTTCCTTCGTTTTCATTTTTCTTTTGGTTGTTCCCTCCTTCTTTCCCTCCTTCCTCCTTCTTTCCCTCCCTCTCCCTTTCTTTTCCCTCCCTCCCCCTCCCTTCTTTCCTCCCTTCCTCCCGTCTTTCCATCCCTTCTCCCTTCTTCCTTCCCTTCCTTCCTTCTTTCCCTCCCTTCCTCCCTTCCTTCCTTCCCTTCCTTCCTTCTTTCCCTCCCTTCCTCTCTTCTTTCCCTCCCTGTCTTTCCGCTCCCTTCCCCCTTCTTTTTTACCTCCCTGCCTTCCTCCCTTCTTTCCGCCCCTTCCTCCCTTTCTTTCCCTCCTTCCTACCCCGTATTTCCCTCCCTTCCTGTCCCTCCCTTCCTCGTCCCTTCTTTCCCTCCCCTTCTCCCTCCCTTCGTTCCTCCCTTCTTTCCCTCCCTTCCTCCCTTATTTCCCTCCCGTCCTCCCTTCTTTCCCTCCCTCCCTTCCTCGCCTCCTTCCTTCCTCCCCCCCTTCTTTCCCCTCCCTTCCCCCTTCTTTCCCTCCCTCCATACCTCCTTCCCTCCCTGCTTTCCCGCCCTTCCCCCTTCTTTCCCTCCCTTCTTTCCCTCTTTTCTCCCTTCTTCCCCTCCCTTCCATCCCTTATTTCCCGTCCATCCTGACCTCCTCCCTTCCCTCCTTCTTCTCTCCTCTCCCCTTCCTTCCCTCCCTCCTTCCCTCCCCTTCCCTCCCTCCTTCCCCCCCTTCCATCCCTTCCCCCTCTTCCCTCCTTCCCTCCCTTCCATCCTTCTTTCCCTCCCTTCCCCTACTTCCACTCCTTTCTCTCCCTTCCTTCCTTCCTTCTTCCCATCCCTCCCGATCCCTCCTCATTCCTTTTTTTTACAACATCCTTATTCTAAATTCCTCTCTCCTTTTCTATCATCTTTCTTTTTTTTGTTTATTTTATATTTCTTAATTCTTACTTCGTTCTTTCCTTCTTTCTTTTCTTTCATATTGTTCATCCTTCCTTCTTTCTTGGGTGTATAAGTTTGTTAAGGTTATGGAGTTTGGTCATTTATTTCGGTAACGCAATAATTAATTTTAAGTGTTTCTAGATTTTTTTCTTCTTTTAGTTACCTAGTTGTGTTAATTATAATCTTTACGTTTTACTATATGTAGGTATAGTTTTTTTTTTTTAATAGGTAATAGTCAATGATAGGTATTTCTTGGTTTTACTTCTCTCTCTATCTCTCTCTCTCATCTCTCAATCTCTCTCTCTCTCGAGTCTCTCTCTCTCTCTCTCATCTCGTCTCTCTCTCTCTGTCTCTGTCTCTGTCTCTGTCTGTCTCTGTCTCTGTCTCTGTCTCTCTCTCCTCTCTCTCTCTCTCTCTCTCTCTCCTCGTCTCTCTCTCCTCTCTCGCTCTCTTCTCAATCTTCTCGTCTCGTCTCTCTCTCTCTGAAGGAAATGTCAGTGATAGGTATTTCTTGATTTGACTTCTCTCTCTCTCTTCTCTCTTCTCTCTCTTCTCTCTCTCTCCTCCTCTCTCTCTCTCTCTCGTCTCTCTCCTCTCTCTCTCTCTCTCTCTCTCTCTCTCACTCTCTCTCTCTCTCTCTCTCTCTCTCTCTCTCTCTCTCTGTACTTCCTCTTCCTCTCTTTCGACGTTCCCACAAAGCCAGAGTTGCGTATCAGATGGTTAGCGAGATCACCAACCATAGGAATGCTAGGGAACTTGATTTCTCTCCGAGGCAATGGAGGGTGGACGTGTGTGTGTGTGTGTGTGTTGTGTGTGTGTGTGGTGTCAGGGAGAGCGAGGAGGCACTGGTGTATGATGGTTTGTACTATTTGGAAGGTGTTATCATGTATGTGTGTGTGTGTGTGTGTGTGTGTGTGTGTGTGGGTGGTATGTGTGTAGTGTGTTTGTGTGTGTGGTGTGGTGTGGTGTGTTGATGTGTGGGTGTGTGCGGGGTGTGTGTGTGTGTATGTGTGGTGTGTGTGTATGTGTGTGTGTGTGTGTGTGTGGTGTGGTGTGTGTGTGTTGTGTGTGTGTGTGTGTGTGTTGTGTGTGTGTGTGTATATAACTACAACGTGGATAGATTCTAACATATGATTCGAAGGCTTTAATTCCAATAGAATTTTTATTTTTGTTGTGGAAGGAAAAGTAAGCTAGGGTAAATAAAGGGAAATGTAGATAAGGAAGCACCACAACACACACATACACACACACACCGCACACACACCCACACCACAACACACACACACACACACACACACACCCCACCCACCTACCACCCACCAAAAACCACAGTCGTATCACACAATTCTTTAACTCCCCCCTCGCATCCCCCCCTTCCCATCCCTCTCGCCTCCCAGTAATATTTTCCCCCACGCGGAGTAAATTCCCTCAGCCAGTTTTTTCCTTGAGGCATATCTTCCCCGTCACTCCCTTACTTTCGCGGCGAGAGGGAGTGACCGCTGGCCGACTTCTTAGAGTGTGTTTGACGTCACACGAACTCAATTCCGCGCCTGGCTGGTGTAGAGAGTGCGGTGCAGGCGTTACTTCGGCTCTGTGTGTGTGTGTGTGTGTGTGTGTGTGTGTGTGTGTGTGTGTGTGTGTGTGTGTGTTGTGTGTGTGGTGTGTGTGTGGCTTTCATTTATTTATGTATTTATTAAGTTTTGTTTTAATGGGTTGGCGTGAATTCTTCCTTTGTTTTGGGAAAGTTTTAAAGGTTCGAATTAGGTTAGCGTTTCTTATGTTAGTGGTGGTGGTGGTAGTGGTGTTTGGAGGTTCATATCAGTGTGGGGGTGTGTGTGTGTGTGTGTGTGTGTGTGTGTGTGTTGTGTGTGTGTGTGTGTGGTGTGTTGTGTGTTTGTGTGTGTGTGTGTTGTGTGTGTGTGTGTGTGTTGTGTTGTATTCATCTTCATCTAGTTGTATTTTAACAGGGCCAGAGCAACGCTCGTAATTGCCCTGTCTCCTGGTCAACATTTTTATAATTCATCCTTATTGCTTTAGTTTTTTTGGCCGTGAAACCACCACCCCGGAGAGCAGGTCACAAACCCCGGCTACACCCGGTACCCATGTCACTGCTGGTGGAGAGGGATCGGGTTTTAAGGAAACAGCCCATAATTATTTTATGTTTTCCGCTCTCGACCGGGGATCATCGAACCCGGAACTTCTCGGTTGTGAACCGAGCGTGCTACCCCAACATACGGAGTACCCCGTGACCACTACGGTGTGTTGTGTGTTGGTTTGTGTGTGTGTGTGTGTGTGTGTGGTGTGTGTGGTAGTAGTAGTATATAGTAGAAGTAGTAGTAGTATAGTAGTAGTAGGATAGTAGTAGTAGAGAGAATGAGTTGTTGTTTGTGCATGTAATATATGAAATGGTAAAATTCTTTGTAACATTAGTAGTGCAAGTAGCTGTAAGTATAGTATTAGTAGTCTAGTAGTATTATTATTAGTAGTAGTATGTAGTAGTAGTAGAGAGATAATTTTAGTATAATCTATGAATGAAAAAAAAAAAAAAAAAAATAATGAACAGTAGTAACAGTAGTAGTGCACAGTAGAAGCGAGTAGTAGTAGTAGTAATAGTATAGTAGTAGTATTATAGTAGTAGTAGTAGTAGTAGTAGTAGTGGTAGTAGAGAGATATTGTTGTGGATGTAATATGAAATGGTATTAGCATAGTACAGTAGGAGTAAAAGTAGCAGTTAGTAGTAGTAGTAGTAGTAGTAGTATTAGCAGTAGCAGTAGTAGTAGTAGTATAGTAGTTATAGTAGAAAGGTTAATAGTAGTAGTATAGTAGAAGTATTAGTAAGCCGTAGAGGGTAGTATAGTATAGTAGCGGTATAGTAGTAGTAGTATAGTACTAGTAAGTTAGTAGTAGTAGTAGTAGTAGTAGTAGTAGCAGTAATAGTATAGTAGTAGTATAGTAGTATAGTATTAGTAGTAATAGTAGTAGTAGTAGTAAGTAGTAGTAGTAGAGTATTAGTAAGTCGTGTAGTAGTAGCAGTCATAGTAGTAGTAGTAGTAGTATTAGTAGTAGTATAGTAGTTAGTAGTAGTATAGTAGT
>JACEEZ010023383.1:420752-423577 GCA_016584305.1 Chionoecetes opilio
CTACTACTACTACTACTACTACTACTACTACTACTACTACTACTACTAACTACTAACTACTTACTACTACACTACTATACGACTACTACTACTACTACTACTACTACTACTACTACTAAACTTCTAGCTACTACTACTGCCTACTACTACTAACTACTACTCTACTACTAATAATAATAATAATAATAATAATAATAATAATAATAATAAATTAATAATAGTACTAATGGTAATATTTTCGATCCTTCTCTTCCCTCGTTCGTTAATCTTACCCATATGTTTACTGTATCATTTATTTACATATTTAGACCTCTCTCTCTCTCTCTCTCTCGCTCTCTCACTCCTCTCTCGTCTCTCCTCTCTCTCTCTCCTCTCTCCGTCTCATCATCTCTCTCCGTCTTCTCCTCCTCTCTCGCTCTCTCTCTCCTCTCTCGCTCTCTCTCTCTCAGTCTCTCTCTCATCTCTCGTCTCTCTCTCTCTCTCTCTCTCTCATGACAGGAAGGTAAACTCATATTGGCGATCGAGGAATGTGTGGTGTGTGTGTGTGTGTTGACAGCCTTTGTCTTTAATTACAATGTACAAACATTAACTTAAATCTCTCTCATCTCTCTCTCTCCTCTCTCTCATCTCCTCTTCTCTCTCTCTCTCTCTCTCTCTACTCATCTCTCTCTTGCTCTCTCTCAGATCTCTCTCTCTCTCTCTCTTTCGCTCTCTCTCTCTCTGGCTTGCTATATTATTTTTGTGGAGTAATTTGTGTGGGTGTTGCCAAGAAATAGACTCACGTGATGATAGGTTAACAGCGTATTCTCAAGGTTGTGTGTGTGTGTGTGTGTGTGTGTGTGTGTGTGTGATTGACGGGAAATCCACCTATACTTGCTATCTTTTGCGTTTGTGTGTGTGTGAAATTATAACTCTCTCTCTCTCTCTCTCTCGCTCTCTCTCTCTCTCTCTCTCTGTAATCCCATTGTTGTTCTGTCACCACCACCACCACCACCTTTGCACCACCACCAACCACCCCACCCACCACCGCCCCACCACCACCACCACCACCTGCCCACCACCACCACACCACCACCACCACCCCCACCTTTGTACCACCACCGCAACCAACACCGGCCACCGGGCGGATGCCGGAACACGTACCCCAGGGAACGCCTGATTAACGCCATTTACCGTAATTGAATGGTCGTACTTCTGCCTTGAATTATAGCGTAACAATCTCCTACATTGTGTCTGATTTCTTTTTGGTGGCATTGATGTTCTTCTGTTTTGCTCGCCATTTAATTAATCAGGAGTATGTTCATTTTTCTTTTCGTTCGGCAAAGTAAAGTAAAAATATAGAAAGAAAAAAAGATAGCGGTATTTTTTCTTGGATTTCTTCAGTTAGTTCATTCAATGTTACGTCTTTGTCTTTTTGGGGAGAAAAAATACAAGATTAATAGACTACTTATAATAGACTACTTATAATAGACTACAAGATTAATAGACTACTTATAATAGACTACAAGATTAATAGACTACTTATAATAGACTACAAATTAATAGACTACTTATAATAGGACTACAAGATTTATAGACTACTTATAATAGACTACAAATTATATAGACTACTTATAATAGACTACAAGATTAATAGACTACTTATAATAGACTACTTATAATAGACTACAAGATTAATAGACTACTTATAATAGACTACAAGATTAATAGACTACTTATAATAGACTACAAGATTAATAGACTACTTATAATAGACTACAAGATTAATAGACTACTTATAATAGACTACAAGATTAATAGACTACTTATAGACTGCAAGATTAATAGATAGTCTGTTGATCCTGAAAAAATATACGTCTAATTTTCTCCACGCCACTTAATTCTTGCTGTGATTTTTTTTTTCTCGTAAGAATATTCAGATTTTGTTTAAATTTCACAAGACGTTGTTTTGTTCCATTTTTTCACATCAAACAGCCACTCTCATTTTCTATTAAATTAAATCTGTCTTATTTTTGTAACGATGCCAATAACAAAGCTTCAAACTGTTATCCCTATCCACCTGTATGTATAAGCATGTACACGACTACACTACTACTACTACTACTACTACTACTACTACTACTACTACTACTACTACTACTACTACTACTACTACTACTACTACCACTACTACTACTACTACTACTACTACTACTACTACTACCATACTACTACTACTAAATCTTACTAACTACTACTACTATACTACTACTACTACTACTACTACTACGACTACGACTACGACTACTACTACTACGACTACTACTTTCGACTACTAATACTACTACTACTACTACTACTACTACTACTACTACTACTACTACTACTACTACTACTACTTTCTACTCTACTACTAACTACTACTACTACTACTACTACTACTACTACTACTAAATTCTACTACTTCTACTACTACTACTACTACTACTACTAACTACTACTACTACTACTACTACTACTACTACTACTACTATACTACTACTACTACTACTCTACTACTACTACTCTACTACTCTACTACTAACTACTTCTACTACTACTACTACTTACTACTACTACTACTACTACTACTACTACTACTACTACTACTACTTTTACCTTTCCCTAATTTCTATTATCACTATCACTTATTTTTATTCCCATTATTATCATTATCATTTATATATCATCATCATCATCATCATCATCATCATCTAACATCATATCATCATCATTTTCCATTCATTAAACTAAAAACATGACATTCTGTAGTAAGTGACATTCCGAGCATATAATAAAAGAAATTT
>JACEEZ010023384.1:0-67150 GCA_016584305.1 Chionoecetes opilio
TATATATAAATAAAATATATATTTAATATATATATATATTTTTTTTAAAAAAATTTTTATTTTAAATATTTTTAAAAATTTTTATTATATTATTATATTAAAATTATTTTTTATTATTTAAAATTTTATATTTTTTTATATTTTTTTTAATATATATATATATATATTAGGGTGTCTCTTATTTGACAATTTCTGAATGACAACCAGGCCGGGCAGTCATATTGAGGCATTTACCCAAAAAACGACGTGTGCAAAATACTTTTGAATTTTTTGTATAGTTAGGGGTCGCACAATGAGTCTAAAATTTGACATATTTCAGTCATTTTACTATGGTTCTTGGTTTATTATAATAATAAATGCTGACATTTTGGCTTGTATGTCACAGCTTTGAATCAAGGAAGCCCTTTCAAATATGTTTGTAGTGGTTGTGTGGTGAAAGTATCTCTGGCCACCGCCTCTCTAGGTCACGTTTCGGACTGGATTTCGTCAATAGGTTAAAACATGTCAACCGGGCAGGCATAACTGCTGGAGCTGTTGCTGGTTGTCCCGGGCAGACAGCCGCTGCTTTGGGATCAGGATATTGCTCCGGGTGCCCCCACCGTGCCCGCTGGATGGCAAAAATCATTTACGCCATCAAGATCTACCTGTTCCCTGATGCAGAGCAGTTCCACCTCACTGCAGGAGAGACATCTGGAATTTGACGCCTCGTCGCTTTCGCCGTCTCGACGTACGTGTCGTCTTGGTTCCGTGCGACATCCCCAACTGCGGACCCGGCACGAGACCTCCAACTGCCCAAGATGTTGGCGTCCTACCCCGATGAAGCAGTGGCCACGGCGACGGCGACGGTCTTCGGGTGCCGTCTCTGGTACTTGAGTGAGAGGAGAGCTGATCTTGCGTTCTTCGACGGTCACCTGGCCATTGAGACAATGCGGGAGATGATGAGGGCTCTGCAGGAGCAAGAGGGCTCCGACGACTCTCCTCGACGAGCAACGGTCAAGCTTACATCCACTGATCTGGCAAAAAAAACTTGCAAGTTTCGTGACTTCAGTCACGCCGTCCTTCTTCGAGATCCTTGGGTTGGATGCGGGTGTTCTGGCAGTGGACCCAACAGTGTGCCCCGACAATCTGTGATACGCCGCCGCCGTCTGCGTCAAGGAACTGCGCACGGGTGAACGACTTTGGCTGAGCGAGACGTCGCCCTGATGCAGGACTTCAACCTGGTCCTCACCTAGAACAAAGACAGAAGCAGTTCCTCCTCGTAGTCGTGGAGGAACCCCGGGAGGAAATACCCCGATGGCTGAAAGTCCACAGAGACTGTGAGCTAGCCAACAATGCGTGGGAGATGGGCGCCCTCCCTAGAGGGGCTACTACTGAACAAGAGGGGGACCCAGAATCAAGGCTGTGAAATGAAACGTGCTTACAACTACGTTTATTACCTCAAATAATGTAACATTCATATTTGTTAGTGACAAATAATTTTGAAAATGACCTCTATTGGCACATAGAAAATGTCCAATTCTTACAAAAAATAATAAACTTCACCTCATTGCGCGACCCTAAATATTACTATTGCTAGACAGATCTCTACAGACGTTGTTCTTCCAGCAAATGGAACACCTTGACCGCCCGTCCCGGGTAAATTCCCAAAACTCTAAATTCCCATCAATAAGGGGCACCCAAAATATATATATATATATAAAATTATATATATATATATATATATATATATATATTTTATATATATATATGAAATATATATATATTTTATATATATATATATATATATTATATATAAAAATATATATATATTTTATATATATATATATATATATATATATACTATATATATACCCCGGTAACTAATGGTAAAATATAGGTTTGGTTCCGGGAAACCCCTGGACTATATAACAGGTTGCCCATCACTAATGCGGCAGCCACGGGACCGCAGGACTGCCGGATTTTCGAAATTTCCGGATTATTGATGTTGTGTCCCCCTGTATCTATATATGCTGTATAAAGGGCCCCGTACACAGGCCCCGTCTTTCTGCTCTAGTCTCCTGTCCCACTCCTCTCTGCCTAGGACTGTTACTATTGACGCTTAAGCTTTCCCTCTGACTCCTATATTGTTGCATTCCACAATGACATGTTTTTTACAGTTTCTTTCTCTCCTACCCTGCAGCTACATTCTGGTTCTCCAGTGCCCTGTTCCTTCCGTTGACTTCCAAGGTGCTGTTCTTTCTTTATAGAGTAACTTACCTACCCCAGTCTCCTACATGCCAGGTCACCCCCTCTGGTTTCTGTTTCCACCTGTAAACCCCTGCAACGTTTGATTTCCTGTGGGAAGGGGACATACAGCTGATTCTGGTTTGGGTCAGCCCATCAAAACAAACATTGCCAGGGAACAGGGCCCTTCCATTGGCAGGGGCAGAAAAGGGGTACAGAGGGGCAAGAAGGAAGATAGGTGTCAAGCTCGAGCACGACCTTGGGCAGGGCGACCTACAAAGCGATACTAAGCCAGAAAGGTCACAAGAAGAAGAAAAAGAATAAGAGGCCTCCCAGAAACAGTGGCGCGCCAACCCGGGAAATTTGAAACTGCGCTCCGAAATTCATCCCAGAAAACTGATGGAACTGGAATATTGATTGCCGGATTACTGGTGGTCAACCTGTGTATATATATATCATATATTATATATATAATATATATTATATAATATATATATATATATATATATATATATATATATATATATATATATATATATATGTATATATATATATATATATATATATATATATATTATATATATTATATATATATATATATATTATATATATATATATATATATAATATATATATATATATATCACACAAACCTCGATTTCCCGGACCTCCATTTCCCGGATATCGGATTTGCCGGACAAAATCCGAGGTCCGGGAATATGTCAGAGTCCAAGACAATTATTATTATTATTATTATTATAATTTTTTTTTTTTTTTTTTTTTTTTTTTTTTTTTTAACGTTGAAATGCCTGGTGCTGGTCGTAAATTGACAAAGTTGTCTGGCGGTCCGAGCGTCTCCTGTCACCCCTGGTCAGTGTCCGCGCCTCCCGCCAGGTGGCAGCATGCTCAGCGGTCGTATTGTTTACATTTGGGCACACGACACTCACGGTTCACCTGCACAGCCTCCGTCAGTCCCCTGACTCCCACTGCCCTTGGTGCAGGAACATCTCTGAGACTATTGAACACTTTCTGCTGCCTCCCGCCAGGTGGCAGCATGCTCAGCAGACATAAAATTCCGCAGCGGGGTAGTTGATATTGGCGGTTGCCGGACAGTAAATACTAGAGTAGGATAAACGTCCGGGGGTGGGTAATGGCCTCACTTTTTTTCTTTTTTTTTTCATTTTTTTTGGATAATTCCTGGACTGTTGCGATTCCCGGACCTTTGCGGTTCCCGGACCTTTGCGGTTCCCGGACCAGTGCTCCCCCCTGTTACTCCGGGAAAACGAGGTTTGTGTGTATATATATATGTATATAAATATATTATATATATACACACAAACCTCGTTTTCCCGGACTAATAGGGGGAACACTGGTCCGGGAACCGCAAAAGTCTGGGAATTGCAACAGTAAAGAAAAAAAAAAAAAAAAGTCCGTGCCATTACCCACCCCGGACGTTTTGTCCTACTCTAGTATTTACTGTCCGAACCGCCAATATCAACTACCCGCTGCGGACTTTTATGTCCGCTGAGCATGCAGCCCCTGGGGGGAAAGCAGCAGAAAGTGTTTCAATAGTCTCAAAAATGTTTCCTGCCCCCAGGGACAGTGGGGGTCAGGGGACTGACGGAGGCGGGGGCAGGTGAACCGTGAGTGTCGTGTGCCCAAATGTAAACATTACGACCGCTGACCATGCTGCCACCTGGCGGGAGGCGCGGACACTGACCAGGGGTGACAGAGACACTCGGACCGCCAGACAACTTTGTAAATTTACGAACAGGACCAGGCATTTCAACATTAAAAAAAAAAAAAAAAAAAAAAATTGTCCGAGACTCTGACATATCCCCGGGCCTGGATTTTGTCCAGCAAATCTGATAACCGGGAAATGGAGGTCCAGGAAATCGAGGTTTGAAAATAGTATATATATATATATATATATATAAAATTATTATATATATATATATATATTATATATATATATATAATATAATACACAGTGATACCTTGACTTACGAGTTTAATTCGTTCTATGATCGAGCTGGTAACTAAATTTGCTGGTATATCAAATAAGTTTCCCATTGAAATTAATTAAAAATCCCATTAATCCATTAACCCCATTTTTTTACTGTACCTATATGACTGGACTGCACTCACCCTCCACCATTTGCATTCGCCAGTGTTTACACTCTGTGTATCAGCTGTTGGAAACAGCTTGGGTGGAACTGCCGCTAAACGTACTGCACTCCCCCTCCGCCTTTTGCATTCGCCTGTGTGAGCTGTGTGGTGGAACGCCGACGTGAGTTTGGACAGGGATGCTTGCACCCTTTGTGTTGATCTCAAGAAGGCGTTGACTCAGTGGCATCGTGAGTCACTCTGGAATCTTCTGCGACTTTGAGGGTTTTCCTGCAAGGACTATTGGTTTGATAACTGGTCTGTATTCTGGGACTGAGAGTGCTGTGAAGTGTGGGGCAGGTGTATCCAGCTTCTTTCCTGTGAATACGGAGTGAGGCAAGGGTGCGTCCTTGCCCCATCACTTTTCAACGCTTGTATGGACTGGGTATTGGACAAGGTTGTAGATCAAAGTGATTGTGGAGCATCCTTCGGCAACACAGATCACTGATCTTGTTTTGCCGATGATGCAGTAATCTTTGCTGAGTCGCTGGAGGTTCCTGGTGATGGCTCTCGAGGCGCTGCCGAGGAGGGAAAGCCTTTGGGACTTGAGGTCTCCCGGCTCAAGACCAAGGTCCAGGTGTTTGGAGACTTATTAGATGAAGCAGTACAGTCCGTTCATGCGTGTGGCGAGGACATTGAGATCTTGGAAAGTTTACATACCTTGGTAGCGCAGTCCATAACGACGGCGGTCACGTCAAGAAGTCTTACGGCGGATTGGCATAGCCCCCGGTGTTACGGACTCGCTCGCGGGAGTATTTGGGGTTGTCGGTACCTGTGCAGGAGGACAAAGATCCGGATCTTCAAGTCGCTTGTGATCCCTGTCTTACTCTATGGTTGTGAGACATGGACACTAAATAGTGACTTGAAGAGACGAATCAATGCCTTTGGTAATAAGTGTCTTTGCAGAATCATGGGGATCGCTGGGATGATTACGTGTCAAATCAGCGATTGCACCGTGAACTGAATCGAGGCCTATTACCTGCTAGTCCCCTCAGCGCCAACTTGGCTATATTGGGCATGTGGCACGCTACCCTGAAACCGATCCTTCCCATCGGGTTTTATCGTAAGAGACAATCCGGCGTGGAGGAGGCCAAGGGGGCGCCCACAAGGCTCGTGGCTGGGGCAAGTTGATGTTTTCTTGTCGAGAGCTGCTTGGTTTTGGGAAAGGAGCCGCATGGGAACTCGCGGGGTGGTGACCCCGGGAGTGGCGTCGTAGGGTGGGCGAGGTTTACGCGCCCCCTGGCGTATGCCCCCCAAAGATGGATTGATTGTGTGAGCACAACACAACAGAGATGCTTCCATGGCGAGGTAACCACGTGAAGTGAACGAGTGAGACGCGGGATGCTGGGTGGATGTTGTGGCGTTCGCTGTGCCATCTAGCGGCGGGGTATCTGAAGCTCGCTCGTAACAAAACAAAAAAAAAAAAAAAAAAAATCGCTCGTAACTCTGATTTTGGCTTTGCAACTCAAAGCAAAAAATTGACCGAGCAGCTGCTCGTAACTCTGGAAACTCGTAAGCTGGGGCACTCGTAAATCAAGGTACCACTGTATATATATATGTATATATATAATATTATAATATATTATATATATTATATATATATTATATATATATATATATATATATAATATATATTATATATCTATAAAATATATATATTTTATATTAATATATATATAAAACCCTCGTTCTCGAACCTCCATTCCCGGATATCGGATTTTGCCTGACAAAATCCGAGGTGCGGCGATATGCAGTCCCGCACAATGCCTGGTCCAGTCCCTCAATCGACCAATTTTCCGCGGTCCAGCGTCTCCTGTCACCCCTGGTCATTGTCCGCGCCTCCCCCCCAGTGGGAGCTCACCGCCTGCTCAGTTTTCTAAATTTTTTACATTGGGCACACACACTCCGGTTCACCCGCACCCCTCGTCAGTCTCCTGCCCCCAATGCCCCTGGGTGCAGGAGCCCTTGAGACTATTAACACTTTCTGCTGCAGTGTCGCGCTTCCACTCCCACCGTGTAGTGTACGCTCTCAACTCTCGCCCTGAACGTCGCCACCTTGGACCTCCCACCCTGCTGGGCGGGTGGCGTCCACCCCTCCTGGCAACACGGGTGTCTTCCGCTCACCTGGCCTTCCTGAGGAAGCAGGTCAACTACGCACCTGTGATAGCAAACATTTGGACATAACCAGGGCTCATAGTGTTTCCCAAGGGTCCTCGCAGCCTAAAAAACCAAATGACGTAAAAGTCCGCGCGGGGTAGTTGAATTGGCGGTTGCCGGGCATAATACTATAGTAGGATAAACGTCCGGGGGGGTAAAGCGCCCGGACTGTTGCGTTCCCAAACCCTGCTCCCCCTATTAGTCGGGAAACAGGTTTGTGGTTATATTTTATAATATTATATATATAAATATATATATATATAATATATAGATATATATATTTTATATATATATATATAATATATAATATATATATATATATATAATAGGGTACGCCGTATAAAAAAGTTCTTTTTCTCAACTTTGGCATGCCAATTTCCTATGTAAATGGAATTCTAAGACGATTTTATCTCATTCCATTTTTGCATTTGAGCAATTCTACTATGCAAAATCACACTTTTATATTGCACCCTTATGGAATAATGCTTAAATGAGTACGCAGTGTCGGTTGGTCCTGTGTATTGCATCAGCACCAATATGAGTTCCAAATGACTAGCGTGGTAAGCTCTTTCTGATCATTTTGGTTCATCAGGCACTACATCACCAGTGTCACAGCCTCTACGTTGGCCTAGAACGTGTCCATCATTTCCTTCTTAGACCGAAGCAGAGCATGGTCTCCTGGTGGTGGGCCCGAGACCGGATGAACCCGTCCTCGGGCCCTGCTGCCCCACCACTGCTGCCGCAGCCTCTGTCACCTGCTTCACGACTTTTTCGGTGCTCTGTGTGTGGATAGAGAACCCCGGGAAACCCTCGTACGGCTTGACCAGGATCTCCTGGATCTGATCCCCGGACAGTGAACAGGTGAATGCCGGCCGTGCACCTGGCCAGGCTGCCAGCTGATCAGTGTCTGCAAGCTGGGGGCTGACAAGTTCAGCTTGGGTGTGATGCGAGGTCTTACACTGGTGTCCCCCATACTCCTCCCCACCCCTCAGCTTCAAAACCCGGGGGTCACGGCGAACCTGCGGCCCGTCCTCACTCTGACTCGCCATCAGCGAGAGGAGGACACTTCTGAGTGTGCGAACCATGCTCCTGTCCCACGTAGAAGGTCACAGCTGTTTGGACCTTCTTGGGCTGCACCTCATCACTCTGAGCTGCGTGAGGATGTGCTTGGGGCCGTCCTCTATCTGTGGTGAACCTTGATGTCGTAGTAGAGTTTGAAGTACACCTGCGGGCCCAGTACTTGACTAGGATTTCCAGGGTGTTCAGTTCTTTGCCAGTCAGTCCATGCTTTCTGGTCCACATGTACACGAGGGGCCCTGGGCTGTGGTGAGCCATCTGGAGTGGGACCCCCTTGCCACACTTGATCTCCTGCAGTTTCTGATGGGAGAACGCCCCGCTTCACACCCTGGACCAGCTGGTAGGAGACCTGCTGGTCAGTGGACATGTTGACCAGGATATACTCCGGATCTCCATGAGATCTTCACCGCCTGGAAACTCCTCTGAACTCTGCGTTGTACCGCATCTCATTCACGCTGGACAGCAGACTGCACACTGGACCCGTGAAGCCAGTGTCAGATGAGGTAGGCCCGCGATGCTGGTGATAAGGTGGCGCAGGGGCAACTCTTTTTGTGTGCAACACGCATATACTCCAGAAGAGCTTGCGTCCCAGCATCTTCTCCAAATGGGCGTGAGTCCCAAACCCTTCCCCCCCGTGTTGGCCCTAGTTGAGTCACCTTGCAGTACGATCAGTGAGTCGGTGGAGCGTACGTCACCAGCAGATCATAGAGAGCCTGAGCCACCTTGAACGCGGGCTTCTCAGGTGGCACCGGGTCCTCTGGTACAAAGTCCCAAAAGGTACCTTCCAGATGGCCCCTCTGTCACTGACACATGCTCCTCCCTGATAAACCCTTGGGTGCAGTTTCCCATAGCTGTCGGGCACCATCGCCCTGGTCTTGTCCTTCCTCCCATCGTAACCCAATCCAACTATTTTGGTACCCGGGTGTTTTCCCTGGTCAAGGTCCCTGGCCGATGACATGGCATCCTGCCTGGCCCTCCTCAGCTTGTTGGGATCGCGGGACCAGGTACGACATGTCTGGAGAGAGGTGGCCGTCAGCGAAAAGGGTTTCCTGGAGGAATCCAGAAGCCAGGGCAGCAGCAGCAGTGGGCGGAACGTCGAACCGGATGCTTGGATGCGGAGCTGGACTTCGACCGTACGTGTTTGACCGACTTACGCTGTTTTTGTGACTTTTGGAGTTTGGTGATAGGACCTCAGACCTTAAACAGTATCCAGCCCTGAAGCCACGACTACGTTGGGTAAATAATAACGTGCAAAATCCAGTTGCCTGGAAAAAGGTTTTTACCCGAAAAACGAGGCGATTTTGTATGAGAAGTGAGCTTTCCGGCGTCTGGCGGACTTACTGTAGGTCTTACGGCAATATCGAGGGCACACATCCGATAGAGTTTTTAGCGCTCTACAACTTTGTCTTCAGTGAAATTTATCGAATCTCGAACTTAAGTGGCTTTTCTGTGAGTTTAAAGATGGTGTATGCTAGGCTATGTTTTGCATATAAATATAAAAGTCCATTTTTGCATAGCAAGAAGTGCTCAAACCAAAAAGTTTAAGCCGACAAACCACCCTTAAAATTCAATTTTACATAAGAAACACCCTGAAAAATTAGAAATAATATATATTTCACTTTTCTTTGGACCTACGGCGCACCCTAGTGTGTAGGTGTCGCGGCCTCTTGTAGCTTCCTTACTTTCTTATGTTCTTATGTTGTGATGTCATCTTTCATAATTTGATATGATTTTTTATGCATCTTGATTACACCTGATGCCCATTGTCTTCTTCTCTTGGTCATCCATGCAGACATGAAGGGGCTGCAGGGCCATTGCGAAGACCGGCGGCCCCAACAGCCGGCCCCTGTCCGACATAGAGGACGACAACGACTCGGTGGGCAAGAGATGGTGGGCCAGGACACGGCGGCTCCCACGGACCACTACAGAACCCCGACAACCTAAAACTCCCTGAGGCTGCTGGATCGGCGAAGGTGAGTCGTAAATTTCCAGATGAACCCAAACTCGTTTGGTTACGAAACAATTTTTTTCGGGTGAGTTTTGATGTTTTGAATTAATCTGCTAACCGTTTCTGTCGCAATTTTTTTTTTTCTTCTTTTTTTGTGTGTGATTTGCAACAAAAGCAAAAACAAATTGAACCTAACTATACCAACCTAACCTAACCTAACCTAACCCAAAACCCACCTAACCTAACCTAACCTATACCTATACCTAACCTAACCTATACCTAACCTAACTAAAACCCAACCTAACCTAACCTATACCTATACCTATACCTAACCTAACCTAACCTATACCTAACCTAACCTATACCTAACCTAACCAACCTAACCTACCTAACCTTACCTACCTAGCCTATACCAACCTAACCTCTACCTAACCTATACCTAACCTAACCTATACCTAACCTAACCTAACCTAACCTATCCTATACCTAACCTAACCTATACCTAACCTAACCTATACCTAACCTAACCTAACCTAACCTAACCTAACCCAACCTATACCTATACCTTTAAACCTATACCTAACCTAACCTAAATAACTAACCTAACTAACCTAACCTAACTAACCTATACCTAACCTAACTAACCTAAACCTAACCTAACCTATACCTAACCTAACCTATACCTAACCTAACTAACCTAACTATACCTAACCTATACCCAACCTTTGCCTAACAGAAGAAAATAAAAAAGTAAAAAAAATTGTGAAAAGAAACGGTTTGCAGATTAATCAAAAAATCAAAACTCACCAGA
The DNA here is from genome assembly GCA_016584305.1 of Chionoecetes opilio. Classification (NCBI taxonomy): domain Eukaryota; kingdom Metazoa; phylum Arthropoda; class Malacostraca; order Decapoda; family Majidae; genus Chionoecetes; species Chionoecetes opilio. The sequence goes on from JACEEZ010023384.1 coordinate 10,382, forward strand.
AAAAAAAGAAAGTTTTAGCTGGCACTGAACCACTCAACAAAATTTTCTTTTTTTTTTTATTTACATGGAAAATAAAATGAAGTACGGAAAAGGACTACGGGAGAAGGTGAGTTTGGCAACGAACTAAACCCCTCGGCATAAATTTTCTTCTATCTTCTCCATGACTCATCTCTTTTTTCCTTTGTTTTTCCTTTCCCTCTTGGGTTGAATGCATCAGAGATATTTCCAGCGTGTTTATCTTGTTATAACACAGGAAAAGAGCTAGGCTAGTACGGTCCCGTCTCTAAAACTAATATTACCCAGGCTTGGCTTTGACGTCGTGAATATCTTGGCATGTAGCTGCCTTATACCTTCCTTATATACCTATACCTACCTATGTAGTCCTTATAGCCACTCAGCATAAGCTGTCTTTTTTTTTGTATTGACATGTGAAAACAATAACATTTTGTGCTTTTTTGACTTTGGGAACTTCCATAGAACATTACTAAATTGGAAAAGAAGTCACGGATTTAAACTGGAAAAACGTAGATTTAAAAAGGAAATAGGGAAAAAAACTGGTTCACAAATAGGGTGGTGAATGATTGCATGGCCTCAGTCGTGGGGTAGTTAGTGCGGAGTCAATAGGGAGCTTTAAAAGGAGGCTGGATAAATTCAGCCTCATAATTCATAAATTCATGGGTGGGGATGAAAGGTGGATGTTTGGTAGTGTTAAGTAACAGGAAAATACCACGTGTAGGTCTCACGGCCTCTTGTAGCTTCCTTTTTTCTTACGTTTTCTGGGTTTTTGTGTTATGTATGTGAGGCATAGCATTAGGGTCGAGGCCCTAACAAAAAGCTGCTGTGAACTGTTTGTTGCTTCACAAAAGTTCGGTTGGTAGTTCACAGGGACTACCTCGTGTAGGTCTCGTGGCCTCTTGTAGCTTCCTTATGTTCTTATGTTCTTATGTTCTTATGTTTATTTATGTACAGCAATATCATTAGGCTGGAAGCCATACTAATAGATGATGTGATATCTGTGTCTTCAGATCAGCCCCATGTTCCGTGTTTCCAGGATACAGGGACTGGACCCATAGAAGGGGTACAGGACATAGAAGGACACCATTTGAAGGGCTACAGGGCATAGAAGGGGCACCATAGAAGGGCATCAGCCCCATGTTCCGGTGTGCCAGGATACAGGACTGGACACCATAGAAGGGGTTGCAGGACATAGAAGGACACCATAGAAGGGCTACAGGACATAGAAGGACACCATAGAAGGGCTACAGGACATAGAAGGACACCATAGAAGGGCTACAGGACATAGAAGGACACCATAGAAGGGCTACAGGACATAGAAGGACACCATAGAAGGGCTACAGGACATAAAGACACCATAGAAGGGCTACAGGACATAGAAGGACACCACAAAGGGAACAGGACATAGAAGGACACCATAGAAGGCTACAGGACATAGAAGGACACCATAGAAGGGCTACAGGACATAGAAGGACACCATAGAAGGGCTACAGGACATAGAAGGACACCACAGAAGGGCTACAGGACATAGAAGGGCATCAGCCCCATGTTCCGGTGTGCCAGGATACAGGGTTGGACACCATAGAAGGGCTGCTGCTCTTGGGCGGGAAAAACTTCTACATCGTGGACGGCCTTACGCTGCTCAAGAGCCGTGAGATCCGCGACATTGCCTCCCTGCCCGAAGGCTCCCACGACCCCATTATGCCCTCCACCAACCCTAACAGGGAGACAGAGGAGCACCAGTGTTCCATTACCACGAGATCCCAGAAGTCCATCAGAGGAGGTCTGTGGCAGGTCTTACTGGAGAAATATTAACCCCTTCACGCCCAGATCTTTCCTTGGTTTTATAAATGGTCTGTTGTTAGCATGAAATTAAGAAAAGTAACTTAATAACCCAAAATTTAGTCGACAAGGATACTAAACAGGTCATAGCTATTGAAATATTGCTTACATTCATTAGAAATAGTCTAATGGTGGTCAAATTACAATGGAAATGACGTTCTGGGTCTCCAGGGGTTAAAGGTAAAATTGACGAGAAATATTGAAGATAAGATTGACTTTTAGGGAAAAAACTTTTTCAGTAAACGGCTGGTTTTCTAAAAATTGCTGCCTTTTCAAATACTTCCTACAACCCATTGCCTTGGAGATATTTTCATCTGACGGAAGGGAACTAAATTGCTTGCATTGCCTCGCAAACGTGCAACAAGACATATCAGAGATAGGATTGCCTGATGATAAAATCTCAAAACACTGAGAATATGGGTGTGGAAATTATCCACACAACCACCCTCTCATAATTTGGTAGAGTGGTGGTTTGTTTCCCCCCCCCCCCTAGTGAGGGAGTTATTGTCCGCTTGTCATAGGGGAGTGCATATAGGTAAGGTCAAGGTAAAGATGGGAGCCTACGCTAAGCTGCGCGTGGCATTCCGTGCTCATCTCCGTGGCATTAGCCCTTAGAGCCTGTGGTGGGTGAGGACCCGTTACCCCGGGACACAGGGCTAGTGTGACTCCCGGGTTACCACAGTTACCTTCCCCAGGTTACCCCAGGTACCCATTTATCAACCCCAAAAGGAAGGAAGAACAGCTGGGTAGGCTGGTCACAGACTTGCCCTGGCCCGGGATCGAACCAGGGCCCGCAGATTTGTAGCCAGGCACGCTAGCCACTGCACCACGGAGGCGACTATGCGAGGATGCATATAGGGATGTATATATATAATTATAATGGTAATGGGTATAATTAAGGTAATTTAAGTAAATGATAAATACTGGGATAATATAAATTAACATTCCCAGTGGTTAGTAAGCATTTGCACCTTAATTTGGAGCGACCGGTCATTGGCAGCTGTCCTTTAGATTTGCACCACTTGTAGTGGTCCACCTGCCGCCTACCTAAAGGTGACACCTGTAATTGTGGTGGCCGCAGCCCGCCCGCCCACCGGAGAAGTTTAGTTCCCTCCAGACCCTCGCCTTAATAACATCTCTTACTAATATATACATGCTTGTATAGTGAAGAGATTTGTACATACACACAAACCTCCATTTCCCGGACCTCCATTTCCCGGATATCGGATTTGCCGGACAAAATCCGCGATTCCGGGGATATGTGAAGAGTCCCGGACTTATTATTTTTTTTTTTACGTTGAAATGCCTGGTCCTGTTCGTAAATTGACAAAGTTGTCCGGCGGTCCGAGCGTCTCCTGTCACCCCTGGTCAGTGTCCGCGCCTCCCGCCAGCTGGCAGCATGCTCAGCGGTCGTATTGTTTACATTTGGGCACACAACACTCACGGTTCACCTGCACAGCCTCCGTCAGTCCCCTGACTCCCACTGCCCCTGGTGCAAGAACATTTCTGAGTCTATTGAACACTTTCTGCTGCCTCCCGCCAGGTGGCTGCATGCTCAGCGGACGTAAAAGTCCGCGGCGGGGTAGTTGATATTGGCGGTTGCCGGACAGTAAATACTAGAGTAGGATAAACGTCCGGGGGTGGCTAATGGCATCGGACTTTTTTTTTTTTTTTTGACCTGCAATTCCCGGACCAGTGCTCCCCCTATTAGTCCGGGAAATCGAGGTTTGTGTGTATATATATATCTATATATGTGTGTATGTATATATCTATATATATATATATATGTATATAATTATATATATATACGTATATATATACACAAAACCTCGTTTTCCCGGACTAATAGGGGGAACACTGGTCCGGGAACCGCAAAAGTCCGGGAATCGCAACTGTAAAAAAAAAAAAAAAAAAAAAAAAGTCCGATGCCATTACCCACCCCCGGACGTTTATCCTACTCTAGTATTTACTGTCCGGCAACTGCCAATATCAACTACCCCGCCTCGGACTTTTACGTCCGCTGAGCATGCTGCCACCTGGCGGGAGGCAGCAGAAAGTGTTCAATAGTCTCAAGAGATGTTCCTGCACCAGGGGCAGTGGGAGTCAGGGGACTGACGGAGGCTGTGCAGGTGAACCGTGAGTGTCGTGTGCCCAAATGTAAACAATACGACCGCTGAGCATGCTGCCACCTGGCGGGAGGCGCGGACACTGACCAGGGGTGACAGGAGACACTCGGACCGCCAGACAACTTTGTCAATTTACGAACAGGACCAGGCATTTCAATGTAAAAAAAAAAAGAAAAAAAAAAAAAGAAACTGTCCGAGACTCTGACATATTGACATATCCCCGGACCTCGGATTTTGTCCGGCAAATCCGATAACCGGGAAATGGAGGTCCAGGAAATCGAGGTTTGTGTGTATATATATATATATATATATATATATATATATATATATATATATATATATATATATATATATATATATATATATATATATATATATACAGTGGTACCTTGACTTACGAGTTTAATTCGCTCTATGATCGAGCTGGTAACTCAATTTGCTGGTATATCAAATCAGTTTTCCCCATTGCAATTAATTGAAATACCATTAATCCGTTCCAGCCCCAAAAACACCCCATTTTTTTACTGTACCTATATGACTGGACTGCACTCACCCTCCACCATTTGCATTCGCCTGTGTTTACACTCTGTGTAGCAGCTGTTGGAAACAGCTGTGGGTGGAACTGCCGCTAAACGTACTGCACTCACCCTCCACCATTTGCATTCGCCAGTGTTTACACTCTGTGTAGCAGCTGTTGGAAACAGCTGTGGGTGGAACTGCCGCTAAACGTACTGCACTCACCCTCCGCCATTTGCATTCGCCTGTGTGAGCTGTGTGGTGGAACGCCAACGTGAGTTTTGACAGGGGATGCTTGCAGCCTATGTTGATCTCAAGAAGGCGTTTGACTCAGTGCATCGTGAGTCACTCTGGGATCTTCTGCGACTTCGAGGGATTCCTGCAAGGACTATTTGTTTGAAAAACTGGTCTGTATGCTGGGACTGAGAGTGCTGTGAAGTGTGGGGCAGGTGTATCCAGCTTCTTTCCTGTGACTTACAGTAGTGAGGCAGGGGTGCGTCCCTTGCCCCCATCACTTTTCAACGCTGTATGGACTGGTATTGGACAAGGTTGTATCCCAAGTGATTGTGAGCATCGTCGGCACACACCAAGATCACTGTCTTGTTTTTGCCGATGATGCAGTAATATTTGCTGAGTTTGGTGGGGTCCTGGTGATGGGGGGGCTCTCGAGGCGTCTGCAGCACTAGGAGGCAGAGCCTTTGGTACTTGAGGTCTCCTGGCTCAAGACCAAGGTCCAGGTGTTTTGGAGACCCTTTGACTAATTAATCCAAGTACAAGTCTGTTCATGCTTGGTGGCGAGCGACGTGAGGATCCTTGGAAAGTTTTACATACCTTGGTAGCGCAGTCCATAATGACGGCGGGCCGACGTCAAAGAAGTCTTACGACGGATTGGCATAGCCCACGGTGTTATGGACCTCGCTCAGCGGGAGTATTTGGCGTTGTCGGTACCTGTGCAGGAGGACAAAGATCCGAAATCTTCAAGTCCCGCTTGTGATCCCTGTCTTCCTCTAACTGGTTTGTGAGACATGGACCCTAATATGACTTGAAGAGACGAATCAATGCCTTTGTAATAAGTGAGTTAGGATGTTTTACCCCATTAGAGGTGTTCCTCATGAAAACACCACACACACACACACACCACACACACCACAACACACACACGACCACACACACACACACACACACACACACAAAATAAAAAAAGACTACACTGTATATCACAATAGATGAAGACACACATATAAAACATAAAAACCAGAATATTTTATTTGCATTTTTTTTTTTTTTTTTTTTTTTTTTTTGTTTTTTTTTTTTTCCATGACAAGAACGGGCCAAGGGCACAACAAAAATGGTACACAAAGCACAGCGTAGTTTGCCAGTCCCTATAAAGACGACAGTAAGAGATAAAATAAAAGAGGGGAGCCAATTTATTCGGGAGTTGTCTTGTTTTACTCTTCTTTTGAAAGGATTTAAGGTCATCGAAAGTGGAAAAAACAGAAAAAGGAAGAGAGTTCCAATTTACCAGTGAAAGGGATAAAAGAGTAAAGATACTGATTACTCTTGCATTAAGGAAGATGGACCAGTATAGGGAATGAAATGAGTAAAGTCTTGTCCAGCGAGGCCGCGGGGAGGGGGGGAAGGCATGCAGTTAGCCAAGTTTCAGAGAGCAGTGAGCATGAAATAAACGGTGAGAAGAGAACACGAGAAGCAACATTGGGGGGGGCGGGGGGGGGGGACGGTGATTTAAAGATTGAAGACAGTCAGTCCGAGGAGAGGAGTTGATGAGACGAAAAGCTTTTGACTCAACCCTGTTTAGGAGAGCTGTATGAGTGGATCCTCCCCAAACATGTGAGACATACTCCATACAGTTGTGTGCCATCCCTGTTTTGGGGAGTAAATGTATGAAACAATAAATATCTATACACTAATACATACAGACAGACATACAAACATACTCACCAGGCGTTGCTTTGTTTCGGAAAAATATGAAAAAAACGGATATGTCGCTTTTCATTGTGTGTCAGCCATGTTTTTTGTGGAAAGTAACAAATGTATGAACAAGATAGATATACACTAATGCATACAGACCTACAGACACGTAGGAATACATACATACATACAGACACGTAGAACGTAGACATACAGACATACTCACCAGATGTTGCTCTGTTACAGTTGAGGCCGGAGTTGGTGATAGTGCCGGGGGGCTGTGACGCGGCCCTGGGATGTCCTGAGGTCAGAGGTCATGAGTGCCCTGTAGTGCTGTGTAGTCACCTAGGCCCCATGACCACCTGCATGCTGGCCTCTTAAGGCCGGTTCACACTAGCACGCTTGTACGGCCACCGTTGCCGTTCACCGCCCAACAGTGGCGTCACCACCACCACCGCTGGAGTGGCTGTAGTGGTAGCCGGGCACAGTTTGCACCTCCACTCCAGCGCACACCGCCCAGCGGGAGAGATGACTTGATTTTAACTTTGTACGGCGGCCGTGCAGCGGTGTGGCGGCGCGGTAGACTTTTTTGTGACGTGATTGTTGGGCTGTGGGAACTGGCCTGTAGTCTGGTGTGCTAGTACTCCTAACACTATACCCGGGGGGTTTTGTTCTACGCATCATCAGTGAATCAGAATCACTTGAATGCCACGCAATACCTGGTTAAGCATGAACCTCAGCCTGGACGCGGTGGCTACACAGCACTCCTGTCTTGCTGTCTTGATATAACCAGTGACTGTATTGGCCTTGTGTGTTTGTGTTCTAGTTTGTGCCTGAGTTAGTGGTAGTGTCTGCTGGCTATGACTCTGCCCTGGGGGACAGCAAGGCAAGTCTGGCTTACTGTTTACCTTTTAATCTTGACCAAATAGTTCTGCTCTTTCTAATATCTATGATGCATCTGGACTCTCTAGTCACTCCTTATTCAGATCTGAAGGTCTGTTTTCTAAGTCACCGTGCAGGTATGGAAAATGTAAGCCAAGTGTTTCTTTTTATGTATAAGTGAGTGTAGCTTATTGTTTACCTTCTACCCTCAACAACACTATAGTCGCCACTGCACTAATGTCGCCAGGCACAATATATTACAAATTTTAGCATCACTACAACCTTGTATGTGCCACTGAAGAGACATGCACAGTAGTTTATATTATGTACATCACACGACATGTCTTCAGTGGCACATACAAGGCTGTAGTGATGCTAAAATTCGTAATATAGTGTGCCTGGCGACCTTAGTGCAGTGGTAAGTGTAGTGTTATTGACGGTAGCCTTAACCCAATAGTTGTGATTTTACTTTGATTTGCAGTCTTGATTCTTTCCTTATTGAGCTGTGATTATTTTTTTGTAAGTCACTCTGCCTGGCTGGAAGATGGTCAGGCAAGGGTGACTTTATGTTTAGCTTTGAGGCTTGACCCAATAGTTCAACACTCATACACTCGAAGGATATCCGATGTTTGAGGAGGAGGGTCGTTGGCGAAGCACTCTGCCTGTATGGCAAATGTCAGGGCTTAGAATGATATGTTTCTGTCTTTTGAAATAGAAGTAGTAAGTGAATCACAAGTTAGTTCAATATGTTTTCCTTCCTACTTATAGTATTGCATGACAACTATCAATGCATCTTTTAACCAGTGCAAGTGAGTACCTAAGAAGCATCTTTATTTTGACTTCTCATAATAGTGTGATACATTCAATCAATGTTTTCATGTTGGCGTTATAGGTAGGTAGTTAGGTTTGGCAGCCCATGTGTCATGTATTTATCTAACATTATATTGCATCATGCTAGATAAATACATGACAAATAGGCTCTGTATCAATTAGACACATGGATTCTGCCTACCTATAACGCCAACATTCATATATCTTCACAATTAACCCTTCACGCCCAGATCTTTCCTTGACTATAAAAGATTGTCTGTTGTCAGCCATAGAATTACAAAAAGTCACTTAATATACCAAATGAGTTAGTGGACAAGGATACTAAACAGGTCATAGCTATAAAATATTGCTTATAGTCACTAAAAATCGTCTAATGGTTCCCAAATTACAATGGCAATTACGTTCTGGGCCTCAAGGGGTTAATGTTGGTGCGGCAAGTCATGTGTTGTTGTATCAGGGTGAGACGGAGGTGCCATTCTTGTTTCTCATGATATTATGATATACGTCTCTATCTTCACAATTAGTGTTGGTGCATGCGAATCATTTGTTGTTATTGTTGTTGCAGGGTGGGAAACTTTATATATATCTTCACCATTGCTATGATTGTAATGCAAGTCCTATTTTTTTAAAAAGGTTGAGGTGGCGGGGGTGGCCGGCCTGTACGCACACCTCACCCTCCCACCGGGTTTTTTGGGGGGGCCCCCCCCCGGGCCCCAAGGGGCGGGGGCCGGGGTTTGCTGCAGGTAAAGACTGACTTAGAATTATTTTACCCCACACACAAGTACTAAAAACAAAACCCCTTACATGGCCGGGAAAAGGTCTTTAAAAAGGGTCCAGCACAAAACCCCATGGGTATAAAAATAAAGCCCCCTTTTCCTTGGTGTTCAGGGGGGGTTTTTTTGATATAAAATTAAGAAACCCCATTCCTGTGTGCCCGGGGTGGGAAATTTCCCCTGGAGTCCCTGGCTAAAGGGCGTCCCTGACCCTGAGCACACGGCGGGGGGGGCCCCTGTCCACCCCTCATGGCCCCATCACAAAAGCCCTCCCCAAGGTAACCCTGGTATAGGCTTTTTTTAATAGTTTATAATCCCGCTAGCTGCCAGTCCCTATAAAAACTATCCCTAAGGGAACACTGGCTCTGGGGGGCTTTACAAAAAGGGGGGTTTTTTTTGTTTTTTTTTTTTTTTTTTTTATTTTTACATTACAAAAAACTGGCCAAAGGGGGGAAAAAAAGGGAGCACAAAAACCCGCTAGCCCGCCAGTTCCCCCTAAATATCCTCCTAAGGGAACCCTGGGGCCCCGGGCTCCCTTTCAATTTGGGCACCCCAACTCCCCCCCGTAATAAAAGGTCAATCAAACAATCCTTGGGGGCAAAACGCCGGGGGGGGCTCGCCTTTCCCCACCCTACGCGCCACTCCCGGGGGTCACCACGCCCCGAGTTTCCCCTGCAGGCCCCCTTTCCCATACCAACAGCTCTCTACAAGAAAAATTCCCAAATTGCCCCACCACGAGCCTTTTTGGGTGTCCCTTGGCCCCCTCCAGCCGGATTGTCTCTTACAGATACAACCCGATGGGAAGGATCGGTTTCAGGGTAGTGTGCCACATGCCCATATAGCCCAAGTTGGCGCTGACGGACTATGCAGGTAATAGGCCTCGATTCAGTCTCACGGTGCAATCGCTGATTTGACACGTAATCATCCCAGCGATACCCCATGATTCTGCGAAGACACTTATTACCAAAGGCATTGATTCGTCTCTTCAAGTCACTATTTAGTGTCCATGTCTCACAACCATAGAGTAAGACAGGGATCACAAGCGACTTGAAGATCCGGATCTTTGTCCTCCTGCACAGGTACCGACAACGCCAAATACTCCCGCTGAGGGAGTCCATAACACCGTGGGCTATGCCAATCCGCCGTAAGACTTCTTGACGTGACCCGCCGTCATTATGGACTGCGCTACCAAGGTATGTAAAACTTTCCAAGATCTCAATGTCCTCACCACACGCATGAACAGACTGTACTGCTTCATCTAGTAAGTCTCCAAATACAATAAACCCTTCATGCTCGCGGGGGTTAGGGAACAGAGACACCCGCGAGTATCGTAAATCCGCTAGCATGACATTAGTTACCCCTCCCGCCCCGAAAATAGGCTTACGGTATAAAGAAAATGGATTTTGTTGCTTGAATGGTAATGATAATGATAATGATAATGAAACAGTTGGGCTGTTTCCTTAAAACCCGAGCCCCTGTCCACCCAGCAGTGAATGGGTACCGGGTGTTAGCCGGGGGTTTGTAACCCGCCTCCCGGGGTGGTGGCTTCGGCCAACACTATAAGCACTAGCAGACAGCTCTCTAGGGGTAGTCTGAGAGAGAGCTGTCTGGTTACAGTGGAGATCCATCTCAGCTGCGTCGATAACTGACAAAATTCTTCAAACATCAAACATCAAAGATCACATCAGGGAGTGCCGATAAAAAAGGCCAGACTACCAACAACTGGGCAGGAAGCCAGCAACAAAGGTAGTTGGGCCAGCAACGACGATCTCTCCGAACTTCGTTTCCTAACGACGAAAGCTACAAAGCCTCCCTTTTCGGTCGTTAACGTGTCGGAAGGCGCTGACTGGCTAAGGCGAGTAATGACGTCATCAAGCGCGTCATCAGCCACCAGCCAATGATAAACAGTTTTTAAAACTTCTCGACCAATCACAAGTCAGCGAGACATATTTCCGGGGAAGAATGGCATGCCAGACTGCCTCTCCCCGCCTTGTCCCCGTCATCTCAAACTAATTCTCGTTTTATTCGGAATGCTTGCATTTTAAGGAGTTTTAATGTATCAGAAAGTAAGATGTATAAGTAAGGAGCCTGTGTTGCTAGTGTTTTGGTGGTAGAAGGTGTGTGTGTGGGTTGAAATAGTGAATATTTGTGATATGGGGAGGCCCGCGGCAAGGCCTCTCCGTCACTCTGCCTCGCCATCAGTCACCTCATCATAACATCTTTAAATCACCCTTATTTAAGGTGACACACGGTGCTACATTGATTTAGATAATGACAAGTATATATAACATCTCACCATAATCACTAAGTTGTATAATAACGAGTAATAAGACGTTTAATCCTGCCCAAACCTACAGTGGCGGAGGAGCTGGCGGCTCCAGCGGCGCCGCCACTCAAAACTTTTGAGTAAAAACCCGCAGTTATCCGCCTCACCTGTGCCTTCCTGAAGAAGACAGTCAGCTCCCACGCCTGTGATAGCACCAGGGATCATAGGATTCCTCAAGGGGTTCTCGCTCCCCTACTAAATATTACCAAAGACATCTATCTCCCTTCGTGAAGTTGGTGTTGATATCCACCTCACGGGCTTCATGCTGCTGCTGCTGCTGCTGCCGAAGGCCGCGCTGCCAGACGTAGATGAGTCCCTTGCTTGTATTTCATCTCTTTACTCATATATATGAATAATATCCATCCAAATGCAATCATATGTCTACATTCACCTATAAAAAAGATATTTCATAGCATACCAAGCAATAATGAGCATGTCTGGAGACTTCCGACCTCTGCTAATACCAGTCTTGAGCAGTCGTTGGCCAGTGTGCACGTTAACGACGAAATCGACGAATTTTCCGCGCTGTGGGTTCCGTCGTTGGACTAACGACCAAAAAAAGGTCTTTAAGTGTTTTGTGGCTTTTGGCCCTGAACTGAACACTGTCATCATCAGCAACAACCCATAACAGCTGAGGCCGCGGCACACGTGTAGCCGCTGCCAGGGTTACACCACAACACTATTCATCCCCGCCACCACCACCACCACCATGGATAGGCCTATGGCTGAGCCCAGAAGGAGGAGGAAGTGGACGCTGAACCCCCGTGGATCGCTGTGGGCCAACGGTGAGGGTTGTGTTGGGGTGTGTTGTGTTGGGGTGGCTGGCGCAAAGCTATGCCTCTCGCACCACGGCCAGATTGTCCACCACACCAGCTTGCTCCAGTGCTCCTCCCTGTGTTTGAGGGTGATGGGGTTGCCACTGCTTAAATGTTCACTGTTGTGTCTGGTCTGGTGGTGGCTTGAGGAAGGTGAGGTGTGCACGCAGCGCTCAGCCCACCAGTGTGTGGCTACCGTAGTCCGTAGATAACACTAGTCGCCAGTCACTCGCCACTGCACTAATGTCGCCAGGCGCCATATATTGCGAATTTTACCATCACTACAGACTTTTATGTGCCACTGAAGAGGCATGCACAGTAGTTTTTATGAAAAATACTTTTCGTATTTTAAAATGATATTTACCGTACTTGCCGGCGCATAAGACGCACCCTTATTTTACATAAATATTTTGAGAAAAAAAAAATATTAGTGTTTTGAGGACATTTACTTTTCGTAAATTTATTAAAAGTTATTCAAAAAAAGATTTTGTAAGGGAAAACAAATGATTTTGAGGATGTACCCAAATACAATATTCACAGTGCAGTAAATGTGAATGAAAAATTATACTAGTTAAAATATAAAGAGAATGTGTACGGTAACCCAAATCGGTCATCATTTATTGCAGGATGCTCCACGAATTGATATTCTAATATTATCTACTTATGACATTTAGCTTATATTTATTGTTGTAAGAATGCCTTTGCTGCTTTTCATGCTATGTGTTTAGACTTTGTGGAAAATTTGCAGTAAAGATAGTGGTATTATTTCGGTAGTGGGCTTTCAAAAGTCCTAGGATTCTTACCTCCATTATCGTGTATCTTCCTTCATTCTGTGTATTTTGAGCCCCATTCGCCTTGGCGCAATCGAATATTAATGGCATTGGCAGTGTGAAGCTTAGGTATGTTTGCAGGGCGGGCCTGGAGGGGCAGGGCGGGCACCCCCCCCCCACACATATGTAAACAAACATTGATTTCTTATAAAAACGAGAGCCAGATTAATTCAAAACACACCAAAACTATTCAGGAAAACTAAGTTTCGGCCTAGAAATCGGCGGTTGCCCAATTACAAAAATTTACCAAGATATTAAAGGCCTCTTCCATTTGCGACATTTCAGGAACCAGATCACGGAACCCAAGACCTCAGGCGTTCCATTTGCGCACGAAAACCTGGGTCCGAGGCGACGTGCGTAGTGACTCAGCAAAACCCTTGAACTTTCTCTACCCACATTGGGAGGTCGGTAGACAGTAGAGTTTTCAGTTCATAACAAACAATGGCCACCTTGGGCCCTTTTTCATCTTATCGTGCAGGGTTTTCCGCATGCACGAGTCGGAGAGGATGTCAGACAGCCCTACAAGGGGCACTGGTGGAGGAAAGCGGTCCCGCGATCTTAATCTTGATATGATCCCTTCACATCACAGCTGAGTTACCACTTAATGTGATATGATGTAAACTATCGCCATGCTTAATTTGGTACCATTTTACCTCATACCTCACACAATACCTCATCATATCTGCCAAAGATGCCAGCAGTGGATGGTACTGGTACACAATATCTTCCTCTTCATCACTAGAATCGTCCATCATTGCGAGAATAGCCCAAGACACGGCAGGAATAAACTCTCCTTCCTCTTGCCTTGCCATCTTGGTTTGTTTGTAAACAAAAAACGGGGTTTTTATGTTCCATTTGTGACACGCGAACCCAGATCCAGGAATTGAACCCAGCCCTGAACTGAAAGGACTGGTTCCTGCAACTTGGGCAGAAATGTAGGAGGCCTTAAGGTAACAGTGTTTAAGCCGCGGTCACATGAGCATTTTTTCCGGCAATCTTCAGCCGGCAATATTAAGCCAAGGCAATTTATTGCAGAGTTTTGGTCACACGGACTTTCTTCACAAAGCTAACCGAGTTTTAACGCCAATTTTGGCTTCTCTTTTTAATTGGCGCGGGAGCCAAGCCGTATCTGAAGAAGCATCTTTGGAAAAATAGGGATAAACTGGAGAAAGAAATGGGAGAAATGTTATGGAGCCAGCAGTGAGCAACAATAAGATTGCTCCAGTATCCCCTAAAAAGGTAGACAGCCAACAAAGAAAATGGAAAGACCATCACTGACTCACGTAACTCATGAAATCTTCCTAAGTGTTATTATATCCTTCAAATTGTTTAAAAAAATGTACAAGACTTCACAATTCGTCTTGTAATCGGTTCTTGCCACTATTTAGGTGTTTATTTCGGCTTCTGTATATTGAATTAGAGAGTGCATTAAAAATGAATGTCAAATAATATGCGTTGGTGGTGGGAATATCTGGGAATTTTCAGCCAAGAACACCAACATGTTGGTCCTGACTCTGTCGGCAATTTTAGCTGACTTGAGGCTGGTTTGGTCTTGCTGGCTGAATGTTGCCGGAAAAAGTGCTCGTGTGACCGCGGCTTAAGGTAACCATCTCTAACTTTTTGTTATTGTTGAAGGGCACCGATGTCGGGATCAAAGATATTCGCCATGGTTTACACCTGTGAATCTATCACAGTCGCGAGGGTTGATTAGTCTTCCTCAGTTTTGGCGCCGTGATGGGTCTTGGTCTTGGTGTGATGTCTGGAAGGCTTCTGTCCTGTCTACAGGTACCGTTGCAGCATTTTTATTAGCACTCTTTCCAGTTACAGTTTACAATTTCCTTATCCATAGAGATACAGGGGTGAGGATTGAGGGATCGAGGTGGTATAAAGGCCTACCCTGTCTCCCATCCATTTACAGTGGAGAGCGGCAACGGGACTGCGGGAGGGGGGTGATGTTTACATATGACGGCCATCTTGGCAGCAGAAACAGCCACCTTGTTGCCCCACCACTTGTTTTCTCTTAAACTCCAACTTTTTCTTGGTATTATGCATTATTGCTGATATTACTAGTAACACAGTTACAAATTTGTGTTCAGTGGTCTACTGATCAACACAGATCACTCAAGACTCCCTTAGTAATACACCACAGGCCATTGTGCATTCTCTGCCCGACCTCTCATTAGTAATATGGCCGCATTAGACGCAGGGTGAATTTTGCATTCACTGTCTTGGAAAAAAACTGCGTCCTATGCGCCGACAAATACGGTACATGCATACATACATACATACATACATACATACATACATACATACATGGGGAGGCGGTAACAGAGTGGTTAGCGTCACCGGGTGACGTTTTCGAAGACCCGAGTTCGATCCCGGTGAGACCCATAAATCCACTTAAAATGTTTCTGCACCGTCAAGTGGCCTAAGAACACCCACATGCCCTGCCCATTAACTCTACCTTCGATTGCGAGTGCATCGGAGGACACAGGGGGGCGGCATGAGCCTCTTCTAATCACAGGCGTCACTATAAAATTCCTACCTGCGCCACCACGGGCGAGGGCCAGCCATCACAGCCCTCAAATGAGCCGCCAGGGCTTACCATCCCACCCCTGGAGGTCACTGCCTACAGGCGCTATAGGCCAAGATGTAAAATATATATAAATATGTATATATACAGGGAGGTCCCGAAGATACGAGCAGTTAGGTTCCACCTGGCATACTCGTAAAGCGAAATCTCGTATAACAAAACACATAACTAATGGTAAAATATAGGTTTGGTTCCAGGACCCCATCAATTTAAAAAAATAAAAAATAAAAAATAAAAAGACATGTTTTTCAAGCTAAAATAAACTATAGCAAACACAACAAACTCTCAAACTCTCAAATATAGGGCTCTATATACCACACCACCGCACCACCACACCACCACACCACCACACAAAACACAGTGAATTAAGAGTGTGACAGCACAGTATGACAGAGCACAAATAAGTCACAATAAGCACATTAAGTAAACCAGCAAATCACTAAAATTGACTCACAAGGCACAATACATACAAGCAACAAAGACGTTGTATGTACTCTTGGGGACGCCGCGTGATACACTACACTCGAGAGGGCAGGGTAGGTAAGGGACAAGGGAGGGGTGCGCAGACCTCTTCCACTGCCCACAAACTCGTCTCTGCGCATCTGAATCATTGTACATCGTCCAGGGTTGTGAATTTTTTTAGGCCACATTGTCGTACCGAGCCACCAGAATTATCATATTTTCAGATTGAAATTATCGTACAACCTTAGGTAAAATCATATAGTACTCAGTAAATTACTTTATAATTTTAGTAAATAAATTGTAATTTACTTTAGTAAATAACTTGATAATTTACTCACCCCAGTTTGAATGTCGTAACATTGGATTTTCGATCTCGTATATTGAAAATAGACCCTAATTTACACATCTCGTATCATCGGATTCTCGTATATCGAATGCTCGTATAACGGGACCTCCCTGTATACAGTGGTACCTTGACTTACGAGTGCCACAACTTACTAGTTTTCCAAGTTACGAGCAGTCACTTGGTCAATTTTTTGCTTTGTGTTGCGAGCCAAAATCCGAGTTACGAGCATTTTTTTATTTTTTTTATTTATTTATTTATATTTTTTATATATATACGAGTGAGCTTCAGATACGCCGCCGCTAGTTGGCGCAGTGAACGCCACAACATCCACCCAGCATCCCGCGTCTCACTCGTTCACTTCACCTGGTTACCTCGCCGTGGAAGCATCTTTGTTGTATTGTGCTCACATAGGGGAATGGAAATGGTGGAGGGTGAGTGCAGTACGTTTAGCGGCAGTTCCACCCACAGCTGTTTCCAACAGCTGATATAGACAAAGTATAAACAAATAGTATAAACACAGTATAAACAAACACTGGCGAATGCAAGGGGAGGCGGTAGCAGAGTGGTTAGCGTCTCTGACTGGCGTTCTCGGTGACCCGAGTTTGATCCCCGACGAAAACCAAAACCTTTCTGTACCGTCGAGTGGCCTAAGAACACCCACATGCCCTGCCCATTAACTCTACCTTCGATTGCGAGTGCATCGGAGGACACGGGGGGGCGGCATGAGCCTCTAATCACAGGCGTCACTATAAAAAAATCCTGGCTGCGCCACCACGGGCGAGGGCCAACCATCACAGCAGCCCTCAAGTGAACGAACCTCCAGGGCCTACCATCCGAGCCCTGGGTCACCACTGCTTACAGGCGCTATAGGCACAAATGTAAAAAAAAAAAAAATGGCAGAGGGTGAGTGCAGTACATTTAGCGGCAGTTCCACCCACAGCTGTTTCCAACAGCTGATACACAGACTGTAAACACAGGCGAATGCAAATGGTGGAGGGTGAGTGCAGTCCAGTCATATAGGTACAGTAAAAAAATTGGGGTGGTTTTTTTGGGGCTGGAACGGATTAATGGTATTTCAATTAATTGCAATGGGGAAAACTGATTTGATATACCAGCAAATTGAGTTACGAGCTCGATCAAGGAACGAATTAAACTCGTAAGTCAAGGTACCACTGTATATATATATATATATATATATATATATACACACATATATATATATATATATACACACAAACCTCAATTTCCCGGACTAATAGGGGGAGCACTGGTCCGGGAACCGCAAACGTCCGGGAATCGCAACAGTCCGAGGCCATTACTCACCCCGGACGTTTATCCTACTCTAGTATTTACTGTCCGGCAACCGCCAATACCAGCTACCCCGCCCCGGACTTTTACGTCACTTTGTTGTTGTTTTTAGTGCTGCGAGGATCCCTTGGGGAACACTATGAGCCCTGGTGATGTCCTATGATGCTATCACAGGCGCTGTAGTTGACCTGTCTTCCTCAGGAAGGCACAGGTGAGGCGGATGACAGCGTGTTGGCGGGAGGGGTGTGTGTCTTGGAGAGTGAGTGTCGTGTACCCAAATGTAAACAATACGACCGCTGAGCATGCTGACACCTGGCGGGAGGCGCGGACACTGACCAGGTGTGACAGGAGACGCTCGGACCGCCGGACACCTTTGTCAATTTACGGACGGGACCAGGCATTAATCCGGGACTCTGACATATCCCCGGACCTCTGATTTTGACCGGCAAATCCGATATCCGGGAAATGGAGGTCCGGGAAAACGAGGGTTGTGTGTATATATATATATATATATATATATATATAGCTAGTAAATTTCGACCCCTAAAAATAAAAAAAAATAAAAAAAAATCGTGTATCTAGGAAATTTCGACCTAAAAAAAAAAAAAAAAAAAAAAGGAGGTCCGAATAATGTCAAAGTCCGAATAATGAGTGTTCGAATACGAGAGGTTTTACTGTAGTTATATGTACTAGAAGAGCAATCCATTTGAGTCAACCATCCCACCCCTGGAGCTCACGGCCTACACGCGCTATAGGCATAGATGAAGAAAAAAAAAAAAAGAAAAAAAAAAACTATCTGTGCCTTGCCGAGTGATATCAAATTCGGAGTTATAGAGTGCCGAGTTATAAGGCTTTTACTGTACAGGGTTACCGGGAACGACTCCCTCACACGTCTGTTTTGTAGCGCAGCGAGTGAACCAGAGAGCCTCTCTGCTCCTCCTCGCCTAGAATATCGTCGTGACGTCACAAGCGACTACGAACATATGGACGAATACATATATCCAAATGATTTGGACTGAGGAGTGAAGAAAAATTACTATTTACCAAATGGCTACACGTTACTTAAGCTGGCAACTTTTGTGTAAACTTTCCGTCAATCGTGAGTCACGGGATTGACTCATTTTCCCTCATTACAACACTACACCCATCACACTTACTTATGCACTGACAGTTGCCAGGCGCAGTAAAGCACACCCTCATCTAGGGCGGAGTTGCCACATAGGAAAAAAAATCAAAATAATTCACTTGCAACGGTTGAAGAGGAGATTTTATGAGGAGAAGGAAAAAGCCGTGCCGCGCATCACTACGCCCACTACTTTCACTGCCACTCTAGAGGCATTTTAGGCACAACTTAGGAATTTTTACAATTTTTTTTTTTTTTCTCTAACAAATAAGCATACATATATACACTACCCTCCCGAGTTTCACGCTATGCGAGTTTCACGATCCTCGAGTTTCGCGCCTACTCCTAAATTCTTACCATCCCGACTTTCGCGCATTCTCTCCCCGAGTTTCGCGCTGCTTTGTACACGTATGGGATACACTTTGTACACGTATGGCAGGGGTCGGCAACCTTAGGCACGCGTGCCAGACTTGGCACGCAGAGTGTCTGACTATGGCACACCACGTCATTTGAAGGAACAAAGAAAAATGTTAAAAACCAAATAATGAGAGAGAGAGAGAGAGAGAGAGTGTGCGTGTGTGTGTGCCTGTAATCACTGTAGTGTAATGTGTACTCTGTGTACTGTATATCCTTACTTTTATCATGGTTTCAATTTTCGTATGATTGTACCTAACTCTTACCTATGATACATTGAATTAAAACGACAATAAATTGAAACATTTAATAATTTTATTTTAATCTTTCATACCCGCGATGAGGAGTATGCGAGTAGGGCGAGATAGATGTCGCTGGCGACGTCTCAAGGTTACTCGCCGCTACTGTCTCAGTGACCACTTAGCCGCGGTGAGTGAATGTGTTTCGCGTTACTGTCGCTATGGCTAGTGCGAAAAAAGTCAAGCTTGATGTCCGATCATTTCAGTCATCATGGACAAATGACTTTGGATTTATTCAACAGAATGACCGAGCTGTGTGTGCTCTCTGCTGCGGGAATGTCGTGTCCCGCACATCGAGTGTTAAGACACTTTGAAACAAAACATGAGAAGACTTTCAAGGACATTGCAGACAAGGCTGAAGCGATTAAGGAAGCAGTATTCCGGTATGAGAAACAAAGTATTAGTAGTGTGTTTAAGAACCTGAGTGCTAGCAAAAATAATGCAACTGAAGCCAGTTACAAACTAGCTCTGTGTATTGCTAAGCATGGAAAGCCTCTTACTGATGGAGATTATATAAAAGCGGCTTTCCTGGAGTGCTCTGAGGTGTTATTTGATGGCATATCAAACAAAAACACAATCATCACAAGGATAAAAGAAAAATATGCCTGTCTCGGCTAGGACAGTGGAGAGGCATTTCTGAAATGGCTGCTAATGTAAGCGTGCAGCAGACTGTTGCTTTAACAACTACATGTTCAGTGTGGCCTTGGATGAAACTGTTGACATAAAGGACATTCCCCGCTTGGCTGTTTTTGCCAGGTATAGTGACACAGAGATACACGACAAGCTCTGCTGTCCTAAACCTATGCATGGCACTACCAAGGGAGAGGACATACTGAAGACGTTCACTGACCATTTTGTGGACAGATGTGTTGACGTAAGAAAGATTTTTATAGTACGACAGATGGTGCCCCTGCTATGGTAGGAAAAAACAATGGTTTTACCAAGATGCTTGAGGATAAAATTGGGAACCCCATCATGAAATTTCACTGCATAATTCATCAAGAAAATCTATGTGCCAAGATCTCGAACTCTGATCTCAACAAGGTGATGGCCACTGTTACACAAGTAGTGAATTTTCTTGTTGCACACTCTTCTCTTACACACAGGCAGTTTGAAGCTTTCCTTGAAGAGGTTGACAGTGCATACAAAGATATACCCTTGTACAGCAGTGTTAGGTGGTTAAGCTGTGGGAAGGTATTGGAGAGATTTGTGGAATGCTTGGATGAAATCAAGATCTTCTTAGCAGAAAAAGACCAAGACTATCCTCAGCTGGAGGACAGAGATTGGATTGTGAAACTTACGTTTCTCTCAGACATCACCAAACATCTAAATGACCTCAGTCTTACCTTGCAAGGTGCAGGAAAAACAGTGATGGATTTGTATGATACCTGGAAGGCTTTTGTTGCAAAGCTTGCAGTTTACTCATCAGATATTGAAACTGGTTCTTTCCGTTACTTCAAAAACTTGAACTTATCTGCAATTCATCCTGTCAACATTACTGATCTTCAGGTGTACATGCAAGAATTAAAGTCTGAATTCTCAATCAGATTTCAAGATTTCCAACACATTGGCCCAGTGTTTTCATTTCTGATCAGACCAGACACCTTGAAATACAGTGAGTTGGATGCGTCTCTCTTTGAGTGGATGGAAACCAAGGAGTTGCAAATGCAGTTAATTGATTTTCAGGCCTCCTCATTGTGGTTAGGCAAATTCAAAGAGCTTCGAGAAATATTGGAAACTAGTGTACATGATCATGCAGCCTCCATCTTAAGTTCTTGGACATCACTGCCTGATAAATGCATATGCAGGAAGAAAGTTGCTTTTGCATTGCTATCAGCCTTTGGATCTACATATCAATGTGAACAGATATTTTTACACATGAAGCACATTCTCAACCCCCTATCGCAGCAGGCTTACAACGGATCATTCTGAGGGCTGTGTGAAGCTCAAGGTATCCAGATAGTCACCCGAGATATCAACTTTGGCCAAAGGGAAGCAAGAGCAAGGATCACATTAATAGGGGGATTTAATGTCATGCTACAATGAAATGTTACAATTTATATTATGCACGTGCATAAAAATGTATTTTACTTTCATTACAATGGTCACCACATACTGCATAATTATTATTTTAGTTTTCATAATGTTGAAAGAATCTCACCTGGCATTGCAGGGTAGTAAAAAAAATGGCCTTAATTAAAAACCTGGCACACTATGTTCAAAAGGTTGCCGACCCCTGATGTATGGGATACGTCTTCATATCGCTGGCGTCACGCGCTGCCTTACCACACAGTGCACACTGCCACTCATCACCGTCGGTGGTGCCGACACGCAGTGCTGTTGTCAGTGTTGTGTCCTGAACGAGATTGTAGATATCAGGGTGATGTCAGGAAATCAAGGAAGTGGCTCGAAAAAGCCTTTTTTTTAAGACAACAGCCCATCAATTTCCGCTCCGCCCGGGGATGGATAGCAGACGATAGATGGCGCTGTTGGCGGCGGCAATCTGCCGAGCCTCAGACATGGAACAAACATCACACCGTGAGGCCAGATAGTTTATTTGAATGTGTTATGGTATTTGAAATACTTGTAACAGGTAAATACTGAGGTACTGAGTACTGAGGAAGTACTACGACATTACTCTTGGAAGACCATTAGTATTTTTCTGGGTTTTTTGGGGGAAAACGTGAGTTTTATAAGCCTTAAAAAATGGTACTACGCCTCGCACCGGACTAAATAAGCATTTTTACAGGGTTTATAATACCAGAGTTTCGCGATCCGCGAGTATCGCGCTATGCCTTCGGAATAAAGCAATCGTGAAACTCGGGAGGGTAGTGTATACAGTATATATATATATATATATATATATATATATATATATATATATATATATATATATATATATATATATATATAATTTTTTTTTTTTTTTATTATTATTTTTATTTTTTTTATTTTTTTACATCTGTGCCTATAGCGCCTGTAGGCAGTGGTGACCCAGGGCTCGTATGGTAGGCTCTGGAGGTTCACTTGAGGGCTGTGATGGTTGGTCCTCGCCCGTGGTGGTGCAGGCAGGATTCTTATAGTGACTCCTATGATTAGAGGCTCATGCTGCCCCCCTGTGTCCTCCCAGGCACTCGCAATCGAAGGTAGCGTTAATGGGCAGGGCATGTGGGTGTTCTTAGGCCACTCGACGGTACAGAAAGGTTTTGGTTTTCGTCGGGGATCGAACTCGGGTCACCGAGAACGCCAGTCGGAGACGCTAACCACTCTGCCACCGCCTCCCCAAGTAGCTTGGAGTCAATTTAGTCTCCACTAACTTGGAGTAAGTAACCATCATTTAACTCAGAAATGGTTGTTTTTTAAGGATATGTAGCCCTTTTGGTAAATTAATAAGTTTTTCTATTTTTTGTGTATTATTCTCTGCAGTGGGTCCGCCCGGACTCACGTTGCAATCCACGTCAGTCAAAATGAGCGTTACAGTTCTAGGGTTATCCACTTAAAAACTTCTATCAGATCGCCCCTTACTCTACGCCTCTCCAGTGAGTGTAAATTTATTAGCTTCAATCTCTTCTCATAACTAAAGTTAGGCATCCCATGAATCATGTTGGTCATCCTTCTGTGCACTGATTCTAACAAGGCTATATACATCCTGTTATTAGGAGACCAAAACTGAACCGCATAGTCTAGGTGAGGTCTGACTAGAGTCAGATAAAGCTTTAGAATAACTTACGCACTTCTACTTATTTCACTTCTGGTAATGAATTCTAACATCCTGTTAGCTCTATTTCTAGCCTCAATACATTGTTTCCTAGGACGGAGGTCTGGGTTCACCCACACTCCAAGATCTTTCTCACCTTCTGATCTTTTCAGCGATACATTGCTTATGGTGTATCTATTACCTGGATTTTTTCTACCAACATTCATAACGCTGCATTTATCAATATTAAACTCCATCTGCCACCTGACGACCCAAAGGCCCATATGCAAGACATTTTCTCGACCTGTTGCGCCGCACAGCGACAAGCAAGAATAATTTGAAAACCCTCCAGCCGTTGCGTTCCACTAGTTGCGTTGCTCCCTGGTTGCATTGTCCATGCCTTGTCCTCTGTCCTTATTCCATCATATTTCTTCCCAAACCATTACAGGCGAGTTTTCAATATAACCGAGAGTGACATTCATACACTTTGAATGCACACGTGTCATCATTAAGGTAAAAGTAGGTGCAGGAGGCCTTATATTGTTGTGATAAGTGGTGACGAGGGAGAGCGGTGCTGGTGGAGGTGGTCGGCCATATTGCTTTGTGGCCACTGGCGAATGTACGCACAAGCATCACTCGGGCCCATTTTTTCTACATCAACGCCTCAGATAAGTTGCGAACACTAACAAAGCTATTATTTTTAATGGCCGAAAGGATAAATTAGGCTAGTAAAAGGAATTAGATAGGTGTCAAACAGTCAAAATACTGATGCCGCCTTGGACTCGCTGGTGTTGGTACGCCTGCCCAAATCTCCACTGGCCGGGCATTTCTTGACTATCCCACCGGTGGAGATACGACGGTCGGGAATCTCCACCTGCCGGTATTTGACGAGCATTCTTGCATTTAGCCCAAAATTAATAGTTTGTGTGTTATTTGTCCCTTAATCATCATTTTCTTCCTTAAATTTTTGGTCAATCCATCCATCACGTGAACCCTAGACCTAACCTTCACGCCTAGATCTTGCCATTGATATATAAAATGGTCTGTTGTTAGCCATAAAAGTAACTAAATAAACCACATTAGTTAGTGGACAAGGATACTAAACAGGTCATAGCTATAAAAACATTACTTATAGTCACTAAAAATCATCTAATGGTGGTAAAATTACAATGGAAATTACGCTGTGGGTCTCAAGGGGTGAATAATGTGTTGTTGTGTCGTGCCGTGTGTTCCAGCAAGGCGACGTATGAGGCCCCCGTGCGTGCCCCGCGGCAGGAACGTAATGGCCACCCGGGTGATCCAGCGTGTGCGGCTCCTCAAAGCACTGCCAGAACTCCTCACTCGTGGCCTTCTCAATCCCCTGCAAGGTAATACATCATATCTTTAGTTGTAGTGGTGGTAGCTGTAGTAGTAGTAGTAGTTAGGGGAGGCGGTAGCAGAGTGGTTAGCGTCACCGAGTGGCGTTCTCGAAGACCCGAGTTCGATCCCGAGTGAGACCCATAATTCCACTTAAAATCTTTCTGCACCGTCGAGTGGCCTAAGAACACCCACATGCCCTGCCCATTAACTCTACCTTCGATTGCGAGTGTATCGGAGGACACAGGGGGGCGGCATGACGCCTCTGATCACTGGCGTCACTATAACAATCCTTTCAGCGCCACCACGGGCGAGGGCCAACCATCACAGCCCTCAAGTGTGCCTCCAGGACCTGCCATCCCACCCCTGGAGCTCACTGCCTACTGGCGCTATAGCCATAGAAGTTAAAAAAGAAAAAGAGAAGTCCGTTTTTCTTTGATAATTTCTAGGCATTGTTACTTGATTTATACACCAGCACCCTTAAACTAATAACTGTATTTTACGGCTAATAAGAGTCTGCATCTTGGAAGACACCCGGATTTTGGAAAGAAATTTTGAAAATAAAATAAACCAGTAAAGAGATTTTGTAGCGGTAGGTGGCAATGAAATCTAGCCATTTTCTGGGTAGGCGGTGGTCCGTCTTTCTGTTGGTCTGTTCCCGTGTTCTTTGGCGTAGCCTACAATTATTACTTTGCATGCGATAGTATTAGTAAATAGTTTTGATGAATTCTCCATGGGTGATAATTTCCAGGACTGAAAAAAGCTTGAGATACGTATGACAGCCCGGTGGTAAATGCTGCATCAACACTAGCAGACGATAGGTGGCGCTGTCTCTGAGGCGGAACGTAAACATCACACCGTGTGGACAGATTAGTTGATTTGAATGTGTTATGGTATTTTAAATACTTGTAACAGGTCAGTACTGAGGAAGTACTGCAACATTTATCTTGGAAGACGCACGTGTAGTTTTCAGGGTATTTTTTCGGGGAAAAGTGCGTCTTATAAGCCGTAAAATACGGTACATAATTATTAGTATGCAACAACCTACCATCCGAGCCCTGGAGTCACTGCCTACAGCCACTATAGGCATAGAGGGGGAAAAAAAAAGAAAAAAAAAGAAAAAAAAAAATCCTCAACACCAGAGTGTTGAGAATGTTAGATCCTTTATGGGACTAGCGGTTTTTTACCGCCCCTTTATCAAAGATTTCGCCAGAATGGCATCTCCCCTAAACCAGCTGTTAAGAAAAGATGTCTCATTTGAATGGGATGCTCCTCAGGAGCAAAGTTTCCAAGAGTTAAAACATGTCTTGGCATTCCCAGATGTTTCAGCTCCATTTGAGCTGTGTACAGACACTGCAGCCAAGGGACTTGGGGCAGTACTGATGCACAAAGATGAAAGAGGGAAGAACCGTGGCATCGCGTACGCCAGCACAGTTCTTATCCCGGCGGAGGTCAATTATTCCGTTACATATCAAGAAACCCTCGGAGTAATTTGGGCTCTCAAACATTTCAAAGACGTTACTTTTGGCTATCCAATAACTGTCTATACCAACCATGCAGCCGTTACTGAGTTATTTAAGGGTAAGAATTTATCCGGTAGGCTTGCACGATGGTGTCTGATGATCCAAGAGTTTAACCCAACCTGCAAATATTTGCCCGGACGTGCAAATGTGGTAGCGGACGCGTTATCGCGAAACTTTCCGGTGGTCAGAGCTGGGCACTAAATACAGTAAGCCCTCTTGTATTGGGACTAATTGGGCCAAGGAGTGGTCCGAGTAATGCAAGGTTCCCAATAATGCAGGGATAAAATAATTATTTAAAAAAACAAAAAAACATTCTAGGTGAATATAGAAAATTTCTAAGTCATGCAAATATCAATAAACATCAGATAAATCATGTAAATAAATAAATCTACAGTAAAAATACACACTACAGTACTGTACAGGAGTAGTGTACAGCACTGTCAGTCCTACGTCTGGCAGCGGCAGCCGGCAGCAGTATCACGTTGGCGGAGACTTCCTCCTCCTTCTTGGTGTTGTCTATAGGGCTGTGAGGACCCCTTGAGGAGCCCTATGATCCCTGGTGATGTCTTATGATGCTATCACAGACGTGGTAGCTGACCTGTCTTCTTCAGGAAGGCACAGGTGAGGCGGATGACAGCGTGTTGTCCTGAGAGGTAGGCAGGGCGCCGGGCGGGGCAGGCCGCTCGCCAGCAGGGTGGGCAGGGTTTTACGTCATTACTAGTTATTATGGTAGTGATTATGGTGAGCTGTTTATATACACGCGTCATTATTTAGGTCAGTGTAGTACCGCGTGTCACCTTAAATAAGGGTTATTTAAAGGTGTTGAGGTGGCGGGGTAGCCAGTGACGGGGAAACATTCTTGCCGCGGCCACTCCGCAACACTAACGGAAAAAGTGTCCGTGTTACACGACCTTTAAAGGCCGTGTCAAACGTCTTGTTGACTTGTGATTGGTCGAGAGGTTTTAGAAACAGTTTGTCATTGGCTGGTGACTGATGACAAGTTTGATGACGTCATTACTCCCCAGCCAGTCGGGGCCTTCCACCTGTTTACTACCTACCGAGGGAGGCTTGCTGGATCCCGGAAAGTAAGGCAGGTAGTATCTAGGCGGTGGGAGAGTGGGTGGTAGCTGGAGATACAACATCCGTTGCTGGATCTGGGTCCAAGGCTCAATGGCCTCAGATCACTCGCCAATACAACATTTGGACACAACAAAGAAACCACAATTACAGTATACAAAGTATAGCTATGCTCAATGATGGATCATAAATGCTCTGCCTGGCTGCCTGGGCCTCTAACCTCACTCACTCACATCATCACACCATACCTACCCTTGCGGTAGAATAGAAAAAAAAAAAAGGAGGAGGAGGTCCGAATAATGTCAAAGTCCGAATAATGAGTGTCCGGATACGAGAGGGTTTACTGTAGTGATATATTTCCTACAAGGCTACAGCGTATCTCCTCCACCCCCTTAGTGTGGCGCCTCTGTACTCGGCGCTTCTGGCTCACTACACTCCTGACGACCTTGACCAGTCAACAAGTACTTAGCTTGTTATATGTCCTTTCTGCTCAGTATTATGGAGCAACCAAAACAGAGAGACAAGTATCGTTCACATTCAGACACGAGTCGAGTTTAGGTTAGGGGGGGGGGGAAATTACCGAGACTGACTTATTCCCCGGACCTCGGATTTTGTCCGGCAAATCCGATATCCGGGAAATGGAGGTCCGGGAAATCGAGGTTTGTGTATATATATATAAAATATATATATATACAGTATATATATATATATAATTGATTTTCTTATTTGGTACATCTTGATGTTTCAGGGTGACAAAAGACACTCGTCATACTTGGGGTTGTTTATGCGCAACGTTTCCCCCAGGCACCTTGGCATCATCAGGCTAAAATAGTTAAAAATTTAATATATTGCAATGCTAAAAAGGACATCTAAAAATTAATTCGAAGAAACAAAAAAAATATTCCTTATTATCTAAAATTACAAACTACTAAATAAATATAATTTGTACTTAACGGACCTGGTGTGTATGCTGTCTGATTTGGGTAAGGACTGAATACACTATTTTTCGTGGGTAACATTTCAGCTTGTGTGGGGCGATCGACCGAGAGTCGGGGCAATCAAAACAGTGGTAGTCATTTGAGTATATGTTTTGGGTGTGAAATGATTTGGTTATTAAGATCAGGGGACAAATGCTTGATGTGTATGCTTCTAATAATTTATGTCACTAGGGTAGTGTGCCTTTGGGATGGATACTAAGTCTTCATAGAAAAAGGGTGATCAAAAATCATGTGAGTGTGAGCGGATTGCAGATTGCGAAGGTGAAGAAATGGGTCGACCAGTACGTGCAAAAACACCTTTATGCTCAGAAAGCCTAAGGGTTAGATTCCTTGTCGTCTCGCCGACGTTCTAGCGTTACAGCTAGAACATTTAAATTTTCGTAAATTATGTTAAAAATAAGGGCTTTGGGTTATAGAGTCTTTATATTTGAAATGATTTTCTTAAGGTAAATAATTGAAAAAAAAAAATTTTAAAATTTTTGAGTTAGGAAGATGTGACTTAAGTAATCATTGATTTTTTTTTCCGAATGGTGTAACTGAGATGGCCGTAAAATGGGAGTTTAACATTGTGTGTCTAATATGGGTTCGGGTTCGTTCGACCTCGGGGTTGAACTTTTTATCTAAGAACTTTGAGATGATTGTTTCAATTAATTTGAGGGGTAGCCATTGTTTTGGAAAAATTAGAAAGGAAATTTGATCTCATTATAAAAGGGAAACCAATTAGATGAGAAACTATAGCATCTGTGTAGTAGGGTCTTAATAGTATTGTTTTTTAAAAAGGTTAGGGATAAATGAAACATATTGAGTTCCTAACCCGGTGAAAGTAGGTTTTCTATAGACTGAGGTGAGGTAATTATTTTTACGAGTAACTAGGATACTAAAATGGTAGTGATGATTTTTTTTTCAATCTCATATGTGAACTTAAAAATTTGGGGTGCGAAAATTAAGGTACTTCAGAATAGGGAATGTGCTCGGTATTTTTAAAAGTAAAAAAGTGCGTCTACATATCGTTTATAATAAAAAGGTTTAAAATGCTTAGGACAGTTAGACAGCCACATGTCCTCATGGTGACATATAAAAACATTAGCAATGAAGGACCCAGGCCGATCCCATGGAACCCATCAATTTGGACATAAAGTTTTTTGTTAAATATAAATGGAGTCTTTTATAGCAAAGTTAATAAATCAGAGAATTGTTTTTTTTGTGTAATTAAGAAAATGGTAGCTTTATGAAATAAATTATCAGTGATTTTTCAATAGTCTCATCTAATGGAATATTTGTAAATAGTGATTGGATGTCAAAACTAGCCATTACCGGGGTTGTTTTCGTTAATTGTTTTTAATTCATGTGCAAATTCAAAGGAGTTCTTAATTGTGTGTTCATTACTATTAATGGGTCAAATTTCGGGACGAAGTATTTAGCTAGGTTATAGTTAAAGGTGCCTATAGTACTGAGAATAGGACGTAAGGGGTTACCTATTTTATGTGTTTTTGGTAATCCATAAAGGACACCGAGAAGAGCCACTAGGAAATATATAATGGAAAACATCTAAGTAATGACTTTTGATTTAAGTAATTTCTAAGGTGACGGATAAGTCTATCCTCCATTTTAGTGATGAAAAAAAATGTGTTGTCAGCGAGGACTTTAAATTTTGTTTATCACTAAGGATGGATTCAGTTTTGTTAATGTACTCAGTTTTTTTCTAAATTACTGTACCGCGTCCTTTATCGGGTCTAGTGATTAGGATATATCATCAGATTTAAGGTATTAAGGGCATCAAATTGAATTTGTGGGAGTTTTTGGAATGAATGTTTGAAATTTATTGAATCGCGATATGATGATGGGCAATAGTGGAGATGCCTTGATTAAGTTATCCACTTATCCCATTAACTAGTAATGAAAACACAATTAAGAACTCCTTTGAATTTGCACATGAATTAAAAACAATTAACGTAAACAACGCGGTAATGGCTAGTTTTGACATCCAATCACTATTTACAATATTCCATTAGATGAGCTATTGAAATAATCCTGATATTTATTTCATAAAGCTACCATTTTTCTTAATTCACAAAAAACAATTCTCTGATTATTACTTTAGCTATAAAAGACTCTCCATTTATATTTAACAAAAAACTTTTTGTCCAATTGATGGTGTTTCCATGGGATCGTGCCTGGGTCCCTTTATTTGCTAATGCTTTTTTTTTGTCCCCCATGAGGACATGTGGCTGCTAACTGTCCTTAAGCATTTTAAACCTTTTTATTATAAACGATATGTAACGAAAACTTTTTACTTTTTAAAAATACCGAGCACTTCCCTTATTCTGAAGTACCTTAATTCTCAGCACCCAAACATTAAGTTCACATATGAAATTGAAAAACAATCATCACTACCATTTTTAGATATCCTAGTTACTCTAAAAATAATTACCCTTTCCACCTCAGTCTATAGAAAACCTACTTTTCACCGCTTAGAACTCAATATGTTTCATTTATCCCTAACCTTTTTAAAAACAATACTATTAAGACCCTACTACACAGATGCTATAGTTTCTCATCTAACTGGTTTTTTCCCTTTTATAATGAGATCAAATTCTTACTAATTTTTTCCAAAACAATGGCTACCCCCTCAAAATTAATTGAAACAATCATCTCAAAGTTCTTAGATAAAAGTTCAACCCAGAGTCGAACGAACCCGAACCCATATTAGACACACACTATGTTAAACTCCCATTTTACGGCCATCTCAGTTACACCATTCGGAAAAAACTCAATGATCTACTTAAGTCACATCTTCCTAACTCAAATTTTAATTTATTTTTTTCTAATTCATTTACCTTAAAAACTCTTTCAATATAAAGACTCTATACCTAAACCCCTTTATTTCAAACAAAATTTTAAACGAATTAAAATGTTCTAGCTGTAACGCTAGATACGTGGGCGAGACGACAAGGAATCAACCCTTAGCTTTCTGAGCATAAAGGTGTTTCTGCACGTACTGGTCGACCATTTCTTCACCTTCGCAATCTGCAATCCGCTCACACTCACTGATTTAGATCACCCTTTTTCTATGAATGACTTTAGTATCCTATCCAAGGCACACTACCCTATGACACAAAATTATTAGAAGCTATACACATCAAGCATTTGTCCCCCTGTCTTAATAACCAAGCCATTTCACACCAACTACATATACCCCAAATGACTACCACTGTTTCGATTGCCCGACTCTCGGTTCGATCGCCCCACACAAGCTGAAATGTTACCCACGAACTAGTGTTCATTCAGTCCTCTACCACTCAGACAGCATACACACCAAGGTCCGTTAAGTACAAATTATTTTTTATTTATTAGTTATAATTTTAGATAATATAGGAATATTTATTGTTTCTTAATTAATTTTTAGATGTTCGCTTTTTAGCATTGCAATATATTAAATTTTTAACTATTTTTAGCCTGATGATGCCAAGTCCCTTTGGGCGAAACGTTGCGCATAAACACCCAAGTATGACGAGTGTCTTTTGTCACCCTGAACATCTATTATATATATATATAAAATATATATATATATATATATATATATATATTATATATATATATATATATTATTATATATAATAAAATTATATGTTTTATATATATATATATCAACCCTTGTTTTCCCGGACCACCTTTTCCCCGGGAATCGTTTTGCCGGTCAAAATCCGAGGCCCCAGGGATATTCAGAGTCCCGGACTAATGCCTGGTCCAGTCCGTAAATTGACAAAGTTGTCCGGCGGCCCCGAGCGTCTTCCTGTCCACGAGGTCAGGGGTCCACCCCGCCTCCCGCCAGGTGCAGCATGCTCAGCGGTCGTATTGTTTCATTTGGGCACACAACCTCACAGTTCACCTGCACCGCCTCTGTCAGTCCCCTGACCCCCACTCCCCCTGGTGCGGGAACGTTTTGAGACTATTGAAAACTTTCTGCTGCAGTGTCCGCGCTTCCACTCCCACCGTGTAGTGCTACACTCTCAACTCCTCACCCTGAACTTCGCCACCTGTGACCTGCCCACTGTGGCGGGCGTCCACCCCTCCCGGCAACACGCTGTCATCCGCCTCACCTGTGCCTTCCTGGGGAGACAGGTCAACTACAGCGCCTGTGATAGCATCATAGGACATCCCCAAAGGGCCATAAGCCCTTCCCCAAGGGATCCTCGCAGCCCTAAAAACAACAAAACAGTGACGTAAAAGTCCGCGGCGGAGTATTTGATATTGGGCGGTTGCCGGACAGTAAATACTAGAGTAGGATAAACGTCCAGGGGTGGGAAAATGGCCTCGACTGTTGCGTTTTCCCGGACTTTTGGGGTTTTCCCAGACCATGCTCCCCCCTATATATATGGGGAGGGGAGTAGCAAAGTGGTTAGCATCTCAGCGTGGCGTTCTCGGAGACCCGAGTTCGATCCCCGATGAAAACCAAAATATTTCTGCACTGTCGAGTGGCCTAAAAACACCCACATTTTTTTTTTTTTTTTTTTTTAAATCAGTGCCTATAGCGCCTGTAGGCGGGTGGTGACCCAGGGCTCGGTTTGGTGGGCTCTGGGGGTTCACTTGAGGGCTGCTGTGATGGTATGCCCTCAACCGTGGTGGCGCAGGCAGGATTTTTTAGTGACGCCTGTGATTAGAGGCTCATGCCGCCCCCCTGTGTCCTCCGATGCACCCCAAAATCGAAGGTAGAGTTAAGGGGCAGGGCATGTGGGGGGGGTTCTTAGGCCACTCGACAGAACAAAAAGGTTCTGGTTTTTGTCGGGGATTGAACTCGGGTCACCGAGAAAGCCAGTCGGAGCCCGCTAACCACTCTGCTACCGCCTCCCCGTATCATGCCCTGCCCATTAACTCTACCTTAGATTGCGAATGCCTCGGAGGACCAGGGGGGCGCATGAGCCTCTAACAAGGCGTCACTATAAAAATCCTGCCTGCGCCACCACGGGCGAGGGCCAACCATCACCAGCCCTCAAGTGTGCCTCCAGAGCAACCTACCATCCGAGCCTTAAAGTCACTGCCTACAGGCGCTATAGGCACAAATGTAATTATATATTATATATACCATTTCCCATCTTCTGCTCCATGGGTAGATCTTGTTCGGGTCATTTTGTAGTGTTGCACAATCTTTGTAGCTTTTTATTTCTTTTAAATTAGTTTTGCATCATCCGCCAATAACTAATATAACTATTTATTTCCTCCGTCATGTCCATTGAGGTAAATCGTGAACATTATTGGTGGCAACTCTGACCTTGTGGTAGCTACTATACTATTTACTACTACTACTACTACTACTACTACTACTACTACTACTACTACTACTAACTACACTGATCCTTGTGGTAGCCCACTAAATACCTTTCTCCATTCAGACTTCTCATCCTTCACTACTGTTCTCATTTCTCTTGCTCTCAGATCACTTGCCACCAGGCTGTGATCAGCCCTGTGTTCATCCTAGATTTCCAAATTTTAAACAAAGTAATCTCTCATGTGGACTTTGGCAAATGTCTTTTTAAGATCTAGATATACACAGTCTGCCCTTCCATCTCTTTCTTGTGTTATATCATTACTCTTGGGAAAAAGCTTATTAAGTTGGTCACACATGATCTCCTTTTTCTAAAACCATACTGCCGCCTGTTATTATACCTTCATTTCCTAAGTGTTCCGTCCATGGCTTCTTTATATTTTCCACCTATCTTGCATACTGTGCTAGTCAATGACACTGGTCTATCATTTAGTGGTTCATCCTGCTTCCCATTGTTTATATTGGCACTACATCTGCTCTCTTGCACTCTTTGGCACTTGTCCCTTGTTAAGGAGCACTTTATTACATCATAGACGGTTCAAACAACTGCTTTCTGCAATCTTTTAAAACATAACCCAAACACTCCGTCTGGTCCCAGGGCTTTCCTCTCCTGCAATGCCTTAAACAAGTCACAAACTTCCTCCTTCTCTATTTTTTTTTTATACTCCTTTCTGACTTTTTTCATTCCTTGCGGTTCATTGAATTTTGATTCTTTTGGGGAATACTTGCTGAAAGTTTTTATTTAAATTTCG
This sequence comes from Chionoecetes opilio, assembly GCA_016584305.1. Lineage (NCBI taxonomy): Eukaryota > Metazoa > Arthropoda > Malacostraca > Decapoda > Majidae > Chionoecetes > Chionoecetes opilio. The sequence goes on from JACEEZ010023384.1 coordinate 44,538, forward strand.
CTCATTATTTTTGGATCTTCATATATCCTATACTCTGGGACTGAGAGTGCTTTTGAATGTGGGGGAGGTGTTCCACTTCTTTCCTGTGAATACGGGAGTGAGGCAAGGGTGCATCCTTGCCCCATCACTTTTCACGCTTGTATGGACTGGGTATTGGACAAGGTTTTTAGATCAAAGTGATTGTGAGCATCCGTGGCAACACCAAGATCACTGATCTTGTTTTTGCCGATGATGCAGTAATCTTTGCTGAGTCGCTGGAGGTCCTGGTGATGGCCCTCGAGGCGCTGCACAAGGAGGCAAAGCCTTTGGGACTTGAGGTCTCCTGGCTCAAGACCAAGGTCCAGGTGTTTGGAGACTTACTAGATGAAGCAGTACAGTCTGTTTCATGCGGTGTGGCGAGGACATTGAGATCTTGGAAAGTTTTACAACCTTGGTAGCGCAGTCCATAATGACGGCGGGTCACGTCAAGAAGCCTTACGGCGGATTGGCTAGCCCACGGTGTTATGGACTCGCTCAGGGGAGTATTTGTCGTTGTCGGGATCTGTGCAGGAGGAAAAAAGATCCGGATCTTCAAATCCGCTTGTGATCCCTGTCTTTCTCTATGGTTGTGAGACATGGACACTAAATATCGACTTGAAAAGACGAATCAAAGCCTTTGGTAAAAAGTGTCTTCGCAAATCATGGGGGTATCGCTGGGATGATTTCGTGTCAAATCAGCGATTGCACCGTGAGACTGAAATTTTTAGACAGGCCTATTACCTGCATAGTCCGTCCAGTGCCAACTTGGGGTATATGGGCATGTGGCACGCTACCCTGAAACCGATCCTTCCCATCGGGGTTTTTATCTGTAAGAGACAATCCGCGGGAGGAGGCCAAGGGGGGGGCCCACAAGGCTCGTGGCTGGGGCAAGTTGATGTTTCTTGTCTAGAGCTGCTTGGTATGGGAAGGGACCTGCATGGGGAAATCGCGCGGGGACCCCCGGGAGTGGTGTCCCCTAGGGTGGGCGAGGCGACGCGTCCCCCGGCGTATGCCCCCTAGCATAGTGGGAGTTTCAGTCTTGAAAGTCTTTCCTCATATGTTAAATCTCTCAGGCTTGGAGCCATTTTTGTGGCTGCTCTTTGTATTCTCTCAATCTTCCTTATATCCTTCTTTTTATGTGGTGACCCAATCACTGCCGCATATTCCAACCTTGGTGGAATCAAAGATGTATCAATTTCTTAATCATCTCTTCATTCAGATATTTGAATGCCATTCTTATATTCCTCAGCAACTGATATGTATCTCCTGTGATCTTGTTTATATGCTTCTCAGGTGACAAATTATCCGTAATCCATACTCCCAGGTCTTTTGCGACCTTTGTATTGATTATCCATTCGTTTCCCATCGAATACTTTCCTCTCTGTTTTCTTTTTGCTACTGCCCATTTCCAAGGGGGTCGCAAGCCTTCAAAATTATTTGGAGGGTCGCAGGCCAAATAGTTTGAGAACCACTGCCCTAAGCCCACTGCCTATATTCTGCACATAATCGTTTTACTACTTCTCAGTGAAAATTAATATCCTATGAAGGGAAACAATATATACAAACAACACAACACTTGAATAACAAAAAGAGTATGAATAACCATTAACCAGGGAGCCACGTCAAGAATATTAAACAATTAACAGGGCGCATTGTTTAGGCTCGACAGCACTTACCACTGTTTAGGCTGGACCAGCAAATTACCACTGTTTAGGCTGGACAGCACTTACCACTGTTTAGGCTGGACAGCACTTAACACTGTTTAGGCTGGACAGCACTTACCACTGTTTAGGCTGGACAGCACTTACCACTGTTTAGGTGGACAGCACTTTCCATGTTTTTTTTTGGCTGGACAAGCACTTACCATGTTTTTATGGCTGGACAACATACAATTTTTTAAACAAAGGGAAAGATTGGGCGTGAAGGGGTTAAAAACACTATCAATATTAGACATTTGCGATGATATACCATGGCGTACTGACAAGCAATAAGGGAAAGGGTTTGGTCATTCACCATAGCATGAACATTACTTAGAGAAGAGAAGAGAGATTGATTGTTATTGCCTAAATTATAGTACAGAAATATATACATTTGAATTATACAGGCCTTCATTAAGCGTGACCTATATGAACCTAAATGCAAATTATGGTAAGTGAACTAATGGTAGCAAAACAGGCCGCCTTAAGAAAAAAAAAAAAACGAGAGAGAGAAAAGAGAGTGAGTATGTGTGTATTTATGATATTATATATATATCTTTTTTCTAATATATTTTTTTATATATATATTCTAATATAATCTATTCTTAATATATTTTCATATTTTTGTTACGAATCTTAGAAACATTATCTTTCTCCTGTATGAATAACATTACTGGCCTTTAAACTATCACTGGTGACCTTTCCCTACACACACACGCACACACACACACAAAGCACACACAGACACTAACGACTTCAACGACCCTGTGTCATGATATTAATTCAGATCTATGGTTTTATTTTTTTTTACGAGGCGAAAATGAATTTATCTAAGGTCCCCATGATTAAATGATGCCTGTGTTTACCTGATAAATTGTAAACTATGATAAATACAGCTGATATTAAGAAGAAGTGTAGTATTCCCCCTTTTCCCGCATCAATATCAGGGCAGTTTAAACAGCAAGGGGGCAACATTTTTTCACCTCGTTAAAAAAAAAAACCCAGTATAGTTCCCTGATATATTCCAGACCATTTTCAACTATTTATTTCAACTAACACTATTATTATATATTTAACCATTATTTCCATGTGTGTAATATAACATACTAGGGCCCTTTAAAACTACAGTCTTATATTCCCACCGTGACAACCTTCGTCATGACAACGGTTCCGAACACTGAGTCATTCCAAACTATTTTCTTCATAAAATCAAGATAAACCTTCAACTGTAACATTTTCATCTAAGTCATATATTGTAACCCTTAAAACTACTGTTTAAAATTGACCCAAAGGCGGTGTACGTGTGCTATAAGGGCCAATCCCTGTTACCCCCTTGAGGCCCAGAAACGTCATTACCCTTGTAATATGACAACCATTAGACGATTTTTAGTGACTATAAGCAAAGTTTTATAGCTATGACCTGTTTAGTATCTTTGTCCAAATAACTCATTTGGTATATTTAGTTACTTTTTGTTATATAATGGCTAACAATAGACGATTTTATATAGCAAGGAAAGATCCGGCGTGGAAGGGTTAATGTCATATTGGCATGGTTATTAACCCCTACCACTACTTATTAACCACTACCACTATTATTAACCACTACCACTACTTATTAACCACTACCCCTACTTTTAACCCCTACCACTCTTATTAACCCCTACCACTACTTATTAACCCCTACCACTACTTATTAACCCCCACCACTACTTATTAACCCCTACCACTACTTATTAACCCCTACCACTACTTATTAACCCCTACCACTACTTATTAACCACTACCACTACTTATTAACCACTACCCTCTTATTAACCACTACCCAAATACTTATTAACCCCTACCACTACTTATTAACCACTACCACTATTATTAACCCTACCACTACTTATTAACCCTACCACTACTTATTAACCCCTACCACTACTTATTAACCCACTACCACTACTTATTAACCCCTACCACTACTTATTAACCCCTACCACTACTTATTAACCCCTACCACTACTTATTAACCACTACCACTACTTATTAACCCCTACCACTACTTATTAACCCCTACCACTACTTATTAACCCCCACCACTACTTATTAACCCCTACCACTACTTATTAACCCCTACCACTACTTATTAACCCTACCAATACTTATTAAACCACTACCATACTATTAACCCCTCACACACTTATTAACCCCTACCACTACTTATAACCCCTACCATCCTTATTAACCCCCACCACTACTTATTAACCATCCACTACTTATTAACCCTACCACTACTTATTAAACCCTCACTACTTATTTAACCCCTACCACTACTTATTAACCCTACCACTACTTATTAACCCCTACACCTACTTATTAACCCCTACCACTACTTATTAACCCCCTACCACTACTTATAACCTCACACTACTTATTAACCCCTACCACTACTTATTAACCAATACCACTACTATTACCCCACCACTAACTTATTACCCCTACACTACTTATTAACCACTAACAATACTTATTAACCCCTACCACTACTATAACCCTTACCACTAACTTATTAAACACCTACCAACTTACTTATTAACCCTACACTACTTATAACCCCTACCACTACTTATTAACCACTACCACTACTTATTAACACCTACCACTACCGTATTAACCCCTACCACAACTATTAACCCCTACCACTAATTAACCCCTACCCACTACTTATAACCACACCACTACTATTAACCCATACCACTACTTATTAAACCCCCACCACTACTTATTAACCCCTACACTACTTATTAACCCTACCACTACTTATACCATACCACTACTTAGTAAACCCCTACCACTAACATTATTAACCCCTACCACTACTTATTAACCCCTACCACTTACTTATTAACCCACCACTACTATTAACCCCTACCACTTACTTATTTAACCCCTAACCTACTTCTTAACCCCTACCATACTTATTAACCCCACACTACTTATTAACCCCTACCACTAATTATTACCCCTACCACTACTTTATTAACACTACCACTACTTATTAACCACTACCCACTACTTATTAACCACCACCACTACTTATTAACCCCACCACTACTTATTAACCCTACCACTACTTATTAACCCCCACCACTACTTATAACCACTACCACTACTTATTAACCCCTACCATACTTATTAAACCCCTACCACACTTATTAACCCCCACCACTACTTATTAACCACTACCACTACTTATTAACCCCCACCACTACTTATTAAACCCCACCACTATTAGTAACCCCTACCACTACTTATTAACCGTATATTTATTTCATTGAGTACACAAGAACATAAGAAAATAAGGAAGCTACAAGAGTCCCTGGAGACATACACGTGGTAGGTTCCTGTAATTAACACTACCTACATCCACCTTTAGAGTCATTATATTTTAAACACCCTTAAAATCCTACTGTATTGTCTTCAGCCCGAAGAGGAATACTCTCCCTGAGGTGAATCCCTTGTTAAAGGCGGCAGGGCCCAAGGGACTAAGTGTTAACCCCTTCACGCCCAGATCTTTCCTTGGCCATACAAAAAGTGTGTGTTTGTGAGCCATATCATTACGAAAAAACAACTGAATATACCAAATTAGTTAGTGGAACAAGGATACTAAACAGGTCATATATATAAAAAATAATGATAATAGTCACTTAAAAAATTGTCTAATGGTACCCAAATTTACAATGGAAATTACGCTCTGGGCCTCAAGGGGTAACAAGGCGACCCAGTGATCCCCGAACGAAAACTCAGCGTGGTTGTCTCCACTACCTACCGAACCTAGGCTGGTGTGGCAGAGTAGGGCTACTGCATCTTGCCTCCACGCGTGTTCTCGTCCAGGAAGGTGTGTCTGTGCGGCTGCCAGAGTGTCTATAGTCATAGGAGTATGTTATAGTGTGCAATACATGTGTTAAAAGAGTATAGGTAGTGGTGTGTGTAGCTAGCTAGTGATGGGATTTCGATACTGTTTCAGATGGAGACTGTAGCAGTTTACAAGGTTGTGTGTGGTGTGTGTGTGTTCTGTCGTGTATTGATATATGTCATTGTTTGATGTGTTAGTAGTGTACATAAGTGTTATAATAATGGATTGTAGGTACAGTGTTGTTTATTTAAGTGTTTTATTTCAGTTTTCAGCTTGGAGACGTGGCAATGAAAAGATGGTACAGTTATATCTTTCTATATAGTCATTGCTTTGATGTGGTTCTAGGTAATGTCTAGTTGTTTATAATAATACTACGGAGGTTGTCTGTAGTGTTAATGGGTCGTTTTAGTTGGTTTCAGGTCGGTGGACCGTGGCGCCGAGGTAGTGCGTGGATGGGGATGGAGGGAGGGAGGGTGGAACAGTCGTTAGTGTGACCGTGGTGGTTTAGACTTAACCTCTCAACACACGCACGCCACACGCACCCACACATACAAGCACACGCACACACATGCAAACGATACTACCAATGCCTTTACAATGCCACACCACTATAGTACTACTATACTACTGTACTATACCACACCACTACTTTACTGAGGCACTGTCATAGTAGTCCCTTTTTACTTAGTTTCAGTTACGATGCACACGCACGCACACCACACACACACACAGGACAGAGGTAACCCCGCCGCCATCTGATATCAGTGCTTCGTGTGGTTGGAGGCGAGTAAGTTAAAGAGTACGTAGTCTATTAACGAGGTGAAAAATCTTGCCCCCTTGCTGCTTACTGATGTTTGATGCCAGGTGAAGGGGATTCCACGCTTCTTAATATAACCCCCCCCCCCCTCTCTCCCCATTAAAGGGCTCTTTGTGGTAATTATTGCTTTCCCCCCCCACATAAAGATTCAGTTTTAATGTAGTTCCCTTCTCCCTTTAAAGTAGAGTTGTGGTAATGGGTAATCTCTCCTCCATAAAGCCACAGTGTTGGTACAGTCGTGGTAAACTTTCCCCATACCTGGTAATGGTTTTGATACGTGGTATCGTATTATACTAGCAATGCCCGGATTTCAAAGAGTGGTTTCTCAGACTTATAAATTATGATTCATAGCCATTTATAGACTGTAGTTGAGATTCTCCAGTATAAAAATATATAAATTCTTCAGTCTATGTACTTTCCTATATTATATCTTCACCTTATACAAACAATTTTCCTTATTAAATTTTGCGTTGAGCTACCCACTTCCGAATTCTCAGTATCCTTATATGCACAAATTATTTATTCATAGCCCTTTTACTACTGACCTTGCGGTATATAGGTTGACATGTTATTATAGACTGGGTTCAAATAATTTACTTTATTCAGTGATGGGATTTGCGTGAGCTGCCACTTCAGAATGGAGTGTCTTTAGCAGACTACAAATATTAGTCCTAGCTATTTGAACTATGCTTTATATAGCAGATGTTATATAGCTAGAGATGAAGCAGACAGTCTGTTCATGCGTTGTGGCGAGACATTGAGATCTTGGAAAAGTTTTACATTGCCTTGGTAGCGCAGTCCCATAATGACGGGGGGTCACGTCAAGAAGCCTTACGGCGTGATTGGCAGAGCCCACGGCTGTTATGGACTCGCTCAGCGGGAGATTGTGCATTGTCGGTACCTGTGCAGGAGGACAAAGATCCGGATCTTCAAGTCGCTTGTGATCCCCGTCTTTTTACAAACCCCCTCTAAAAATTTGGTTGGTGAGGAAATGGACACTAAATAGTGACTTGAAGAGACTATCAATGCCTTTGGTAATACAGGAGAACCTCATTTAAACGGCATTTTAAAAAAAACGGCAGCATCAAAAAACAATGGCACTTAATCGAACCAGGGTTTTTTTTCTTTTTTTTTTTTCTTTCTTCTTTCGGGCCTCCGCAGGAGGACCACGGGCTAGCTTGAGCCATCAGAGAGATGTGTGAAGACAAGAGAGGAGTGTTGGTGGTGGTGGCGTTGCGAACGAGGACTGGCTTGTCAATCGACGAGGGAGTGCGGGGTAGAAAGGGGCACTCGGCTAGGAATTAGGTATCATATTTCAACAACTGAGAAAACGGCAGAAATTTTAGTTCAAATTTGGCGGGGGTACGCAGGGTGGAAACCCTTTTGATCCCTTTCACTGGTTAAAACTCTGGAAAACTATTCCTGTTTATATTTTTCCACTTTTCCTAGACTTAAATCTTTTCAAAAGAAAGAGTAAACAGACACCTCCCTCACTAAATTGGCTCACCCCTCTTTTTATTTTATTCTCGTACTGTCTTCTTTATAGGGACCTGGCAACTAAAGCGGGGCTTTGTGTTATTCCATTTTTTGTGTGCCCTTGGCCAGTTCCTTGTCATGTAAAAAAAAAAAAAAAAAAAAAAAAGTAGGGTTTTGGGCGATTCCATAAGAAAAACTCTCTCAAAAACAACGGCCAAAATGGTTACCGGGCATTGCGCTCCCCCCCCCCACCCGAGCGGTGCCGGATGAAACGAACGGTTTGCCTGTAAGGTCTCGCAGAATCATGGGGTGATATCGCGGGATGATACGTTGTCCAAATCAGCGACTGCACAGTGTGACTGAATCGAGGCCTTTATACATGCCATAGTCCGTCAGCGCCAACGTTGGGCTATATGGGCATGTGGCACGCTACTCTGAAAAACCGTCCTTCCCATCGGGTTGTATCTGTAAGAGACAATCCGGCGTGGAGGAGGCCAAGGGGGCGCCCACAAGGCTAATGCCTGGGGCAAGTTGATGTTTCTTGTCGAGAGCTGCTTGGTATGGGAAAGGAGCCTGCATGGGAACTCGCGCGTGGTGACCCCCGGGAGTGGCGTCGTAGGGTGGGCGAGGCGACGCGCCCCCCGGCGTATGGCCCCAATGATTGATTGATTGATTGATTGATTGTATATAGCCTTAATTTCCTGTAGATTGAGTAGACTTCAATAATTAAGGTATCTTTATTTAGTGATGTGATTTGCGTGAGCTACCACTTCAGAATGGAGTGTCTTTAGCAGACTACACATATTTATTCCTAGCTATTGGAACTACTTACCTTCAATGTCTGTAGTCTTACTTGCCTATAGATTGAGTGCACTTCAATAATTGAGGTAGCTATATTTCCAGTGGTGATATATTGACTTGCCTTGGGAGTATTTTTATATAGATAATAGATAAAGTCAGATAGACAGATTATACATAGTCATTTCATAATAGATTTAGTTTCTTAAGTAAATAATTGAGAACTATTTATTTAGTGATGACTTGGTTGCCTTGGGGTCATTTCATAGATCATAATTATAGATTAAGTAAGATGGATTGATAATTATATAGATAGATTATATGTAGATCATTTCATATAGATTGAGTTACCTTTATATATTTGCAGTGGTGCGAGTGACGTGGCCGGGAGGCTGCCTTAAGAAGAGTGTCCTGCCTTAAGAAAAGACTGCTTGTGTCTTACGCTGCCCTTAAGAGTGTCCTGCCTTAAGAAAAGACTGCTTGAGTCTTACTCCATGGAGAAGGCAATGAAGTGCGTAATGTTGGTCACTCGCTACATTGTTAAGAGTTATTGATTTAGTGAACCTTTAAGTAGTGACCACACCAACCCTTGACTAACAGGCCTAGTCATTGCATCGTTAATAAGCTTGTCATAGCTTATTTTGATTGTCATATTTCATGCCCAACACTTCTACTGCCATCAACTGAGTCACTTAAAAAAAAATTTGATTACTTACCATTTACGAACGGCATTGAATTCCTTTTCCGTTACGACACAGTTAGGCTTTTAACTTGGCCTTTTTTTGCCACTTGACCTGACCTTCTGTGTTGTAAGAGTCCGCAGGGCTCCCAAAGTATTTAGTTTCATTTAGTTTTAGTTTTTTTTTTATTAATTTTTTTTCTTTGGGGAAGGTGGTAGTCATTCTCCGGCCGGTCTTTGAGGCATTTATGAGAGTTATTTATTGACGTGGCGAGGACCTTGTATACATAATTAAATCATTTATTGGAAGTACAAATACGTGGCTAGGACCATAGACACAGAAAACTCTTTTATTGGAAGTAAATAGATTTGGGTTGAAGTATAATTACGTGCAGGCAAATTAAATATTAGCTATTTAATGACTATTGCCGAGGAGTGACAGTGTTACAGTGAGGGTGTAGTGTCGGTGTAGAGGACAGTTGATAAAGGTAGTGACTTCAGTATTGTGTTCATGTCAGGAAGTGGTTCATAGTTTCATGGCAAGTCATGTTTATTTATTGTCATGTCAATCTATTAATGAGGTGACAGTGGTACAGTGAGTGTGTGTTTAGGCAAGGCAGTGTAGTGATGCAGTAACAGCTGTCTTTTGTTCATGTCAGGAAGTGGTTCATAGTTTCATGTCTTGTTTGTTTATTTATTTATACCACAGGAGTACTGAAGTGTTATGTTTGAGCGGCTTTTCTTGACGTGTGTGACATCTTTCAGGCGTGTTGAATGTCCGCCAGGCCAGACTTGGAGGGATGCACACACACACACAGACAGACTGGCGTGGACAAGACCCTGGGTGAATGACTCGGCAGTGACTACAAGCTGAAGGGTAAGGTTGTAATGGTTTATTTGTAGAGCTTATGATAGACTGGCGTGGACAAGACCCTGGGTGAATGACTCGGCAGTGACTACAAGCTGAAGGGTAAGGTTGTAATGGTTTATTTGTAGAGCTTATGACAGACTGGCGTGGACAAGACCCTGGGTGAATGACTCGGCAGTGACTACAAGCTGAAGGGTAAGGTTGTAATGGTTTATTTGTAGAGCTTATGACAGACTGGCGTGGACAAGACCCTGGGTGAATGACTCGGCAGTGACTACAAGCTGAAGGGTAAGGTTGTAATGGTTTATTTGTAGAGCTTATGACAGACTGGCGTGGACAAGACCCTGGGTGAATGACTCGGCAGTGACTACAAGCTGAAGGGTAAGGTTGTAATGGTTTATTTGTAGAGCTTATGACAGACTGGCGTGGACAAGACCCTGGGTGAATGACTCGGCAGTGACTACAAGCTGAAGGGTAAGGTTGTAATGGTTTATTTGTAGAGCTTATGACAGACTGGCGTGGACAAGACCCTGGGTGAATGACTCGGCAGTGACTACAAGCTGAAGGGTAAGGTTGTAATGGTTTATTTGTAGAGCTTATGATATAGTTAGCTGGTATTTTGGTATTGGGTTTCTTTCGGCTCAAAATATATGAATGTTAGTTCCTAATTTGATTGAAGTTTTACTGTCAACAACACTATAGTCGCCACTGCACTAATGTCGCCAGGTGCCATATATTACGAATGTTAGCATCACTACAGACTTGTGTGTGCCACTGAAGAGGCATGCACAGTAGTTTATATTATGTACCTGTCTTTAGTGGCACATGCAAGTCTGTAGTGATGCTAATGCTCAAAATATATGGCGCCTGGCGACATTAGTGGAGTGGCAACTATAGTGTTGGTGACGGTAGAATGTAGGAATTAGTTAATGGTAATAAAATTCACACTATACTTCATAAAATTAAAAATTTAGATGCCGTGTACAGTGCTAGTCAAAATAATGTATACTTTCAAATGAGTGCATTATTATGTTGAGAAAGTAATTGTGTTCTTGAGAGGGAAGGCTTACAGTGAGAATAATGGGAACCCGTCACCGTATAAGGAGGGAATGAAGGAATGAGTGACTGGCATGAAGGAATGAGGTAATGCAGAAAGGAAGGAGGAAGGAAGGCTAGGCAGTGGTGGTTAGAATTCATATACGAGCGAGTCTTGCGAGCTTCCATAGGGAGTACTTTTTTAATGATATATTGATATTTTATTGATCTTTAATGTTTTGTATGACTTCTGGGCGTTATTTTGTTCCTGTTATTCTGATGGCCCATAAAAGACTTCATCACGTGAGCTATTACACAAATCATGGGTTTAAAGGAAGCTGGCAAGAGCTTCAAATTCTTTTCTAGAATTTAGGGATCTTTAAAAGGAGGCTGGATAAATGCATGGATGGGGATGAAAGGTGGATGTAGGTAGTGTTAAGTAACAGGAACTACCACGTGTAGGTCTCACGGCCTCTTGTAGCTTTCTTATGTTCTTTCGTATGTTCTTAAGAAATTTGTCTTCACTCACTGTTCCTTACTGGGTGGTGTTTTCTAGACCTAACCTAAACTTTATCTAACTTAAAAGAAAAGTGATGCACGAAGATAAGGATATGATAAGGATAGGATAATGGATAGGATAAGGATGGATAGAAGATAAGAGAGAGGTATATAGGAATGATGGGGGTTGATAAGATGAGAGAGAGGTAGTGAGAAATGATGAGAAATAGGTTAAATTCAAAGCCATGATCAGGACGCAATACCGTGCTTACGGACACCCCGCTGAATATCTCGGGATTATTTGCTTCAAGTTTTATGATGTTACCAGTAAGTTTGATTGTTTTCCTTGGGCGCCTCGGCTAATCCTTGGCAGCCGGTATTTTCCCTATGCTTATTAAGGTAGCTACTTGAAAACAGAAGTGCAATATACAGACAGTAACTTGGAAGATTTCTTTGAGAGATCGACCAGCTTCCTTTCCTCAGCTTATTTGTGCCATGATGTTGTAGGAGATATCATAAGCACAGGGAGGAAAAAAAGTACGTAAGAAGCACAGAACACTTGAGATCAGAGATATCTAACACAAAAATAATTTCAAAGAACATAAGGAAGCTACAAGAGGCTGAGAGACCTACACGTGGTAGTTCCTGTTACTTAACACTACCTACATCCACCTTTCATCCCCATCCATGCAATTATCCAGCCTCCTTTGAAAGCGCCCTATTGACTCCGCACTAACTACGTACTTGACAGCCGAGTCCATTCCAATAACTTCTGTGGCACCTCTCAAGACTCTGGTTCAAGTGTTGACCAGCACTGCCTTCCTTCTCTTCAAGGATATCCTCACCAAGGGTTCACGTTATTCTGAGTGAAATACTTTGAATACAAGAGCATCACTTTTATAGTCTTGCTAATACACACTGGCATTTGAGTTCCCATTATTTTGAGCAGCATTGGACAAAAGAATCTTATGAAGTCTTGCACCTTTGACTGCATCTCTTGTATTTGTAAGAAACCTTTAGGCTATAGAAAGATCATATACGTATTTGATGTCTATTTGAGCTGAAGGAAGACTGTTTTAGGGCAGCATAACTTTTAGTAATGATTTAAATATTGTAAGAATTAAGTTTTCAAAATTCTAGTTTATGGGACGTATTTTACTTTTTTTTCTTCTAAATTTAATCTATTGTTTCAAGACTTATTTAATTAAACTTGACTTAGTGGGCTGATTGTAAGATTATAGAGATAGATAGATAGAGATATAGATGAGGGTATATGATGGGTGGGCTGCATGCCGAATGCCCTGGCTGGGATTCCAACCCGGGCCCGTCTATCTGTAACTCTGTGCACCAGCCACTACACCATGGAGGCACATGGCGTTGATTGTGACTTTTAAAATAGAAAAATTGGAAACCTTTGACTGGCTATCGGCTTTAAATGTATATTTAGCTAGTTGTAACATACAGGAAAAGCGTTATGCTCGTACTATCCCGTCTCCAAATCTAATATTATCCAGCTTGCCTTAAAGTCCTGAATACTTCTTGCATTAATCACTTTTGCATCAAGGTTGTTCTAGGCTTCTATACGGGAAGCTGTATTTTTTTATGTCCCTCTTGCATGTTGTCCTTTTCAATTTCTTCTCATGACCTCTTGTACTTCTGTCGTCCCACACAAACAGATCTTCTCATCAATTTTTTCCAGACCCATTGATGCTCTATACACTGCTATAAAATCTCCCCTTTCTCTTCTTTTCTCAAGAATTGGGATTTTTAGTCTTGAAAGTCTTTCCTCATATGTTAAATCTCTCAAGTTTGGAGCCATTTTTGTGGCTGCTCTTTGTATTCTCTCAATCTTCCTTATATCCTTCTTTTTATGTGGTGACCCAATCACTGCCGCATATTCCAACCTTGGTCGAATCAAAGATGTTATCAATTTCTTGGTCATCTCTTCATCCAGATATTTGAATGCCATTCTTATATTCCTCAGCAACTGGTATGTATCTCCTGTGATCTTATTTATATGCTTCTCTGGTGACAAATTATCTGTAATCCATACTCCCAGGTCTTTTGCGACCTTTGTTTTGATTATCCATTCATTTCCCATTGAATACTTTCCTCTCTGTCTCTTTTTACTACTGCCTCTTTTTGCCTGTGGGAGAGTGTGTGTGTCACTGTCATGAACTGTAGGGCAGCAAGTGGCAGGCTAGGTTGAGATATTAATACACGTTAATCCATGATTTCAGGAAAGTTAGAAGGGGCTATCTGGAGTCTGTCATTTTGTCTTCATCTATATCATATTATGGCTATAAATGAACAAATTACAAAAATATCAAAGGTGAGTGGCGACGTTGGTAGTGGTGCTAAGATCGCCAGCCAGTGTTTGTCCTCCCGTCAGCTGCTGTGTCATATCCCTCAAAAAAACGAGTAGCGAAATTTGAAACCGTATATACTTGGAGATACAAAGCATAAATCAACGCTGAAACAGGGTAGATTATACAGTCATGATATAATAAACTACTGTGTATCATCTTCAGTGGCACAAAAATCAGTAGTGATGCTATAATTCCTAATATATGGCGGCTGGCGACATGAGTGCAGGTGGCGACTAGTGTTATCTAGCGTAGCTCTGGTCATGGCTTCACGGCCCATCCATCACCTCAGTGTTCCTGCCCTACATTCATACTAAGAATTGGTTCCTCCTCAATTTTAGTGTTTTTCTTATCTGCTTCTTTTATTAATTCATTATCTGTGTCTCCAATCTCTGATTCTTGTACATATTTACCTACTTCTTTTATTAATTCATTATCTGTGTCTCCAATCTCTGATTCTTGTACATATTTACCTACAGGTCACATTGCATTGCCACTTCTTGTCTGGTGAAGTGCCACTCATCTCAGCATGCCCAGCATGCCGAGTCAATAGAACCACAAGCTTTATTATCAGTTACTTTCAGAATGTTCAGGAAAGTTTAGTTCAAAGTTCAGTTTAAGACTTTTCACAAGAGGCAACGCATTAATTGTCAAACAGAAGCTTCAGTTATGAGTGTAGACATCTTGGCGAACTCTAAAACTCTGATTTATGACTAAGATTTATGACTAACTCTTGTATACTCTCTCTATTCACAGCCTCTCTTACACCAAGACACTCTTATTGTTATTTACAGCCCACCTTCCAGGCCCGTGTGTCCCGCCGCTGGGTGGCGTGTGTGGCATGGCAGCCTTGATTGAGCACACTGATGGGGCAGGACTGGTCTTGTACCACTGCAATGTTGCAGCAACTGGAGAAGCAAATTTTACTCTGGAGCCTATGTTTTATAAGGTAGGGTATAGATTATTGTATTGTTTAATTAATAGCTGAAAAATGAGGCAACATAGGCAGCATATCAATTATAAGGTGGAGGATTTATTTATTTATTATATACATTTTTTACCTTTATGCTTATAGTGCGTGTAGGCAGTGAGCTCCAGGGGTGGGATGGTAGGCCCTGGAGGCTCACTTGAGGGCTGTGATGGTTGGCCCTCGCCCGTGGTGGCGCAGGCAGGCGCAGGCAGGATTGTTATAGTGACGCCTGTGATTAGAGGCTCATGCCGCCCCCTGTGACCTCATGCACTCGCTATCAAAGGTAGAGTTAATGGGCAGCACCTTGTTTCTTGTCGAGAGCTGCTTGGGTATGGGAAAGGAGCCTGCATGGGAACTCGCGCGTGGTGACCCCCGGGAGTGGCGTCGTAGGGTGGGCGAGGCGACGCGCCCCCCGGCGGATGCTCCTAATGATTGATGTGGGTGTTCTTAGGCCATTCGACGTTGCAGAAAGATTTTAAGTTGATTTATGTGTGTCACTCGGGTCACCGAGAACGCCACTCGGAGACGCTAACCACTCTGCTACCGCCTCCCCAAGAGAGTAGAGTATTGTTGTTATGTTTAATTAATAGCTGAAAAATGAGGTAACTTAGGCAGCCTATCAATTATGAGGTAGAGGATGGAGTATTTTATTCTGTTTACTTTTCCATTACTAAAACAATGAATGACATGGAGGGAACAGATATCATACACATTTCAATTACTAAGCATAACTAATTAGTGTTAATTAACAGGAACTACCACATGTAGGTCTCACAGCCTCTTGTAGCTTCCTTATGTTCTTATGATGAGACTTCAGTATGTTTAATGGGGGAAAAAAGTTATTTTTAAAAAAATAAGTTATAAAATGAATGATCAAGTTTAATGGAGGGATTCCGACTCTTAAGGTGAAGCTGTAGGTTTAAAGGCAGCTTATATTTGTACGTAGTTACTAATGTATTTTGGTAGTGTCAGGAATTGGTTCATAGTTAGAGTCCTTTGTTTGAGGGGCATTTCTTGATAAAAAAATTTGTTTTATCATTCAGGTCTGTTGGATGTCAGCCGAGCCCAGACTTGGAGGGATTCACACACACAGCAGTGAATATCCAGCCAAGTGGATGAATGGTTTATTGGAGCTTATGGTAGTGGGTTTCTTTCAGCTCAAATATCTAAATGTTAGTTCAAATTTTTTATGTAAAGTTTCAGAATGTGAGTTTTATAGTTCACGGTAATTAAATTTACAATCACGTGTAGGTCTGACGGCATTTTTTATGTAAAGTAGAATGTGAGTTTTATAGTTCACGGTAATTAAATTTACATTATTTTTAATCACGTGTAGGTCTGACGGCTTCTTGTAGCTTCCATATTTACTTGTATTAGTCAGAATAATGGGAACCCTGTATGATTGTACAATATCTGTGAGGGGAAGGAAGTAAAGCAGCATTGATTAGAATTTGTCAACAATTTTTTTTGAGATTCCCTAGGAAGTATTTTGTGGGTTTAGCGTTTATTTCACGTGCTTCAGATAATTTCTACTTAAGACTAATCATAATCATGTTAGTTATTACACAGATCATTCATGGGTTTAAAGGAAGCTGGAAATTCTCTCAATAGGTTGGTGGCTCGTAAATCCAAATTCATGAACACTGAATCTTGATGGGTTTTTTTTCTTCGATTATCCTACGTTGATGAAGGTAGGATAGTGTTAATACGGTGATATTAAGCAAGTTTGTGTGTTCTCCTAGGGAGGGGCGCTTTGCTATTATTTTCTTGGCCTCTGAGCTACAGTGTTACAGTACAGGGTCACCCTCTGTTTTGACCCTCTGTTTTGAGTTTCCTGAGCCCACCAAGGTAGTACTGTCAAGACATAATAAAATAATCCGCACTTGCACTGGGAACTCAAAATAGTGAGGAGCGCTGGGCAAAAATGTAAAGTCTGGCATCTTTGTATGTAAATAAAACTTGGTTTCGATCGTGTTGCTTTAGAATTTAGTTTTATACACATTCTTTCTAGTGTTTAGAACTGAAATGTGATAATACAATACACAGTGTGTGTTTGTTAAAATTCAAAATATATGGCAACTTGTGTTATTGACTATCAAAGACCCTACAAGCAAGATAGCTAAGCATAATTTGTGATGTCTAGAGTAATAATTTTAAATTATTACTCCTTACTCCCTCACATCAAGAGAGCAAATACTCTGCATTTTTAACACACAATCAGATGAGGTGGGAATTTAACCCGGGCGTGCTACCCACTACACCACAAAGCTGCACTCTTGTGAGAAGTAACAACTAATAATATATATACAATAAAACCGAGCACCGGTGCTACCTAGCGGTTGTCCAAACACGACTGCACACTCAGGAAAGCTTTCCTATCTTGCGTTGTATTTTCCTCCTGATAGTCTTGTAACCATTCCCTCTGCTTGGTCTCTTCCTCCGTCCTTCGGCATATTTCTCCTACGTGGACTTTGACTCCCCCTACAGCAGGCCCAGGGAACACCACCAGCCCCCTGTACAGAAGACAAGACAACAAATCAACATACAATCACATTTTACCGGATACTTAGGGAGCCCACATCTTTCCTTTGCCATAAGAATACTAAACAGGTCATTACTTACACTGTTTCACTCCCACCAGAATTCCCTCTGAAGTACACTGTTCCTCTCCCACAATCACCTTCTTCAATCTATTCTCAGTTTTTACCACAATATCGTTCATGTTGCACTGTAAATATTGCCTAACACTTGTTTTGGTCATGTTTGAAGAGAGAACACTTAACACCCGATACCATGCACACATACTAACATTCAAAACACCTAATCCACCAAAAATAATTGATTTCCAGGCCTTATTTCCGTAAAAACACTACTTTTGTAAAAAGTGCGGGAAAAAAAAAATCTTCCCTCCAACAGGGCTACGACCGTTATTGATGACGTCAGAACAGTGACGCCCGCAGACAGTCTTGACACCTGTCCAGTTGACAGTAGGGAAATTTGAAACCTTCTATACTTGCAGCTACAAAGCATAACACAACGCTGAAACAGAGTAGATTACACAGTGTAGTCATGATATAAACTACTGTGTATCATCTTCAGTGGCACATGAAAATCAGTAGTGATGCTATAATTCGTAATATATGGCGTCTGGCGACATTAGGGCAGGTGGGGACTAAACTGTTATCTACGGTAGCTAAACCTGTGGTGTAAGTGTACGAAGGGTGCGGGGATTGCATATAGACCAACACATATAGGAAGTACACGGAGGTGAACAGAGCTGCAAACATGCGTGTGTGCAAATGGAGATTATCACTGCGAGAATGGCCACGTCATGCATGTTCTCTCGACTCGCACGCACTCTATGAGCCTTCGCAGGTCTCAGCTCATGCATCATCACCGGAGAGCTAGTCAGGCAGTATCTATAGACAGTACAACGCTGTAGGGCGCGCCGGGAATCCAAACGGCCATGATTTTTCTCCGTGTATGATAATAAATTCCGACTTTCCCCACGCCGCGATGCACTTTTTAATCCTGGTCTCGAGCCAAACTCCGAAACCAGAAGCTTCGAGACCAAGACCACATCAAATTGGTCTTGAATAAAGGTAAAAAAAAAAAACACCGAAACCTACAACACTGAAAAACAGACGTCTGTTGTCAGCCATTAAATTACGATAAATAGCATAATATACTTAATTACCTAGTGGTCAACGGTACTAAACAGGTCTTGATGTGTCTTGATGTATTAAATATTGCTTACTTTCATTAATATTACGTTCTGGGTCTCAAGGGGTTAAATGTTAATACATACATTACTTTACCAAGATTTTTCTGTATTCAGTTTGGCAAGGACACTCGATAGCTTTGTCCCGGAGACTCCACTATCAGGCGGACAAAGTTTTATGATGTCACTTTTGAGCCCCTGGTTATTATTGCATGGTGGAAAAGTGTACTGATTCCCAGACAGTGAATGAAATTTCAACAAGTAAAATTACAGTAATAAAAACGCAAACAAATTGGGGAAAGTGGAAAAGGAAAGTGAGAGAAAATGTTTAAGCACTACAGGTTGAAGTTCCCAAACTGGGCAACCTCGGGACCAGCGCCGAGCCGAGTAATGGAATTTTCAGACGTTTAGAACGTAGATATATTAAGGGGGAAAAAAGTCAATTTTCTCAGAAATAGTTAACACAGAAATAGTTAACACATTGTTCTTCCTTTTCTTTTCACTTGCACCAGTAGGTGTTCCTGGACGTTTGGGAGCCATAATACCAATAACAGACCTGTAGAAGTACAGGGAGGTCCCGAAGATACGAGCAGTTAGGTGCCACCAGGCATACTCGTAAAGCGAAATCTGGTATAACGAAACACATAACTAATGGTAAAATATAGGTTTGGTTCCAGGACCCCATCAATTAAAAAAAAAAATCTTGAAAAACATATCATAAAATTTGGTAATATTTAGTAGGGGTGCGAGAACCCCTTGAGGAATCCTATGATCCCTGGTGATATCCTATGGTGCTATCACAGGCGTGGGAGCTGACCTGACTTCTTCAGGAAGGCACATATTATACAGCTGATAACGGGGTGTTGTGTTGTGCGGGCGGCAGCCGATGTCCGCCGCCAGCGGAGATCTCCTTGGTAATTATTTAGTAGGAAAGCAAGGACCCTTTGAGGAATCCTATGATCACTGGTGATATCCTATGGTGCTATCACAGGCGTAGGAGCTGACTGTCTTCTTCAGGAAGGCACAGGTGAGGCGGATGACGGCGGTTTTTGAGAGAGGCGGCGGACGGGGCAGGCCGCCGCCTCCTCCGCCAAGGTAGGTTTGGGCAGGCTTAAACGTCTTATCACTCGTTATTATACAACTTAGTGATTATGGTGAGATGTTATATACACGTGTCATTATCTAAATCAATGTAGCACCGTGTGTCACCTTAAATAAGGGTGATTTAAAGATGTTATGATGAGGTGACTGCTGGCCGAGCTGGCGGGGCAGAGAGTGGCGGAGAAATACTTGCCGAGGAGCCGCCCCATATCACAAATATTCACCATTTTAACACACATACACACCTTCTACCACCAATACACTAGCAACACAGGCTCCTTACTTATATATCTTACTATCTGATACATTAAAACTCCTTAAAACGCAAGCATTCAAAATAAAACGAGAATTAGTTTTAGATGACTGGGACAGAAGGCGGACAGAGGCAGTCTGGCATGCCATTCTTGCCCGGAAATATGTATCGCTGGCTTGTTATTGGTCGAGAAGTTTAAAAAACTGTTTGTCATTGGCTGGTGACGGATGACGCCTTAGCCAGTCACAACCTTCCTACTCGTTTACGACCTATCGAGGGAGCTTTCAATCAGCTTTGTAGCTTCCGTCATTAGGGAAAGTAGTATCTAGGTAGTGCGAGAGCAGGTTGTTGCTGGCCATACTACCTCCGTTGCTGGCTTCTCGCCCGGGGTTGTGAATTTTTGTAGGCCACATTGTCGTACTGAGCCACCAGAATTATCATATTTTCAGATTGATTATCGTACAACCTTAGGTAAAATCATATAGTCAGTAAATGACTTTATAATTTTAGTAAATAACTTGTAATTTACTTCAGTAAATAACTTGGTACTTTTACTCACCCCAGTTTGAATGTCGTAACATTGGATTTTCGATCTCGTATATTGAAAATACCCTAATTTACACATCTCGTATCATCAGATTCTCGTATATCGAATGCTGGTATAACGGGACCTCCCTGTACACAAAATAACAGTGTACACAACTCTACAGTCACAACACCACTGAACAATAACAACAAACAAATCGGCGGGAGAAACCAAGCGGCCTAGTGTGGTGGCACCCAGCGGCCGACCCGGCAACTAGGTTTTTTACCTACGCCGAACACCCAAAACGCCGGGTTTTGGGTGTTCTGCCGTGTTTTGGAAAATCCGGAACCATAGCCGAGTTTTGGGTGTTGCCGAGTCTTGGGATGCCGAGTTTGGGAACTTCAACCTGTATTATATTTTGCTCTCATGATCCTATTGCAGGTATTACAGCTTACTGTAATTCATTTATGCTCTTGCTATGCAGCCATGTCTCGGGAACAAGACTGTAGGCTATGTTTTCCAAAATATCATCTGGCAGTTTAATAATACACACAAACCTCGATTTCCCGGACTAATAGGGGGGAGCACTGGTCCGGGAACCGCAAAAGTCCGGGAATCGCAAGTAAAAAAAAAAAAAAAAAAAAAAAAAAAAAGATAAATAAAAAAAAAAATGTCCGATGCCATTACCCACCCCCGGACGTTTATCCTACTCTAGTATTTACTGTCCGGCAACCGCCAATATCAACTACCCCGCCGCGGACTTTTACGTCCGCTGAGCATGTAGCCACCTGGCGGGAGGCAGCAGAAAGTGTTCAATAGTCTCAAGAGACGTTCCTGCACCAGGGGCAGTGGGGGTCAGGGGACTAACGGAGGCTGTGCAGGTGAACCGTGAGTGTCGTGTGCCCAAATGTAAACAATACGACTGATGAGCATACTGCCACCTGGCGGGAGGCAGCAGCAAGTGTTCAATAGTCTCAGAAATGTTCTTGCACCAGGGGCAGTGGGGGTCAGGGGACTGACGGAGGCTGTGCAGGTGAACCGTGAATGTTGTGTGCCCAAATATAAACAATACGACCGCTGAGCATGCTGCCACCTGGCGGGAGGCGCGGACACTGACCAGGGGTGACAGGAGACGCTCGGACCGCCGGACAACTTGGTCAATTTACGAACAGGACCAGGCATTTCCACGTAAAAAAAAAAAAAAAAAAAAAAAAAAAAAAAAAAAAAAAAAAAAAAAAAAAAAAAATGGTCCGAGACACATCCCCGGACCTCGGATTTTGTCCGGCAAATCCGATATCCGGGAAATCGAGGTCCGGGAAATCGAGGTTTGTGTGTACTTAATAACACTTAGTAAATGAGCCCGCTACTCGTGGTAGTGTGTGTGATGGCGTGGTGACGGAGGGTGATAGGAATGTGTACCCAGGAAGTGAAGGAGAGATGTGTGAAAACAGAACACGAGAACAGTGCCAGGCTCTAAAAACCTTTTGAAGTACTCCTGTCAAAGTGAGCTGTGGGAGCTTGGTCAGGCTGAAAACCTTCCTTACCACCCTCAGGTCAAAGGTTACGTTTACGATAAGCATGTGTAGTGTTGTAAACATTAAGATTACAGTGCGAGGAACGAGCTAGTGGGAGATACTGACGTGTTTACGATAAGCATGTGTAGTGTCGTAAACATCTAGAAATATATATCGTGTAGAGTTTCTAGGTGGCTCTGAGTGAAATGTCATGTAGGATTAGTGCATGAACCTCTTAGAACTATAGCCTAGAAGTGTCAAAGTGCAGTAGGTTAAGGCTGCAGGGCCTGGGAGATACATACAAGGAGCTGTAACGCTGGGTGAGCAGAGCAGACACACACAGCCCACAGGTCGACTCAAGACTCAAAACTGCCC
>JACEEZ010023385.1:0-135264 GCA_016584305.1 Chionoecetes opilio
TCTCTCTCTCTCCATCTCTTCATCTCTCTCTCTTCTACTCTCCTCTTCTCTCACCTGCTTCTCTTCTCTCTCTCTCTCTCTCTCTCTCTCTTCTCTCTCTCTCTCTCTCTCTCTCTCTCTCTCTCCCTCCTCTCTCTCTCTCTCTCTCTCTCTCTCTCTCTCTCTCTCTCTCTCTCTCTCTCTCAAAGCTAGCTCTAGTTCTCTCTATAATTTTTTGTCTGGTTTCTCTGGTATTTAGTTTTTTTAGGTTGTGTAAAACTTTGTATAAGTGAGTGTCTATTTCTCACTCTTTCTCTCCCCCCACCACAGCTTGGCTCTCCCTCGCTGCCGACCGCGACTAACCATCCCCTGTGCATAGCCAGGACGGTCAGGCAATAAGGTAAGGCAATATTTTGTAGGGTTGTTGTGTCTGATGTGCAAGGCTTAGCTGCACTTGCCTGCATTGAAGGTCACTATAGTAGAACCAATTAATGAAGAGCATTTGGGCGTTGGCTTATTCAGGGATTCCCCGCGGCTCTGCCAAATCTTGTACTGGGTCAATTATCGGATTAGACCCTTAGAGAAAAGGGTAGAAAAGGACAATGCTCTCTCTCTCTCCTCGCATCCTCTGTCTGTATCTTTCTTTATTTTTTTCTCTTGTTGATATTTTTGCAACATCATGTCATTCCTCTTCTTATCTTTTTCTGTCCTGTTTTTTTTCTTTCCTTTATTATCTACCTGATCTTATCTTTTCTCCTCCTTTTCCTCCCTCTCTTCCTCATCCGCACCTCCCATGCAGACTTCCTCCTCCTCTTCTTCTCGTGCTTCTCTTCGTTTGTTCTCACTCTCCCTTATTTTCCCTTCCTCCTCTCTCTCCCTCCTTTTCTGGAGGTGGCGGCCTGCGGGGAAGTGACCTCTCTGACCTGACCTCATAAGGACCCTGCATGCCCTCGACCTCTCGGTGTCTAAATGGCAACGTTGTAAAGCTACGGTGTCAAGTGTTGTGGTATTTATATAAAATCTTCATTGTTATCTTAAAAATTGAAACATTGATAACACTGCATAGCCTTATTAGAGAATTAAATATATACTGAATATTCGAAATTCATTGTTTAAATGATTAGAAAGGAAAGTTAAGATGAAGGTACAGATAGAAGGATAGAAACCGAATTAGGGTAATTTAAAAATTTAGGATTTGTCCAAGACTCTATCAAACGCTTTTGATATGTCAAGAGCAACAGCAAAAGTTTCACCTAAACCCCTAAACAAGGATGACCAAAATTCAGTTTGGAAAGCTATAGAAGATCGCCAGCAGATCGCCCTTTACGGAAACCGTACTGACGATCAGATTGAAGATTGTAAGCAGGCTTAAGAATCTTCTTATTAAGTATAGATTCAAAAATTTTAGAAAAGCAGGAAGTCAAAGCTATAGGATGGTAGTTTGAAGGATTAGAATGGTAACCCTTCTTAGGGGCAGGTTGAATGTGAGCAAACTTCCAGCAAGAAGGAAAGGTTGAAGTTGATAGACAAAGACAGAAAAGTTTGACAAGGCAGGGTGCAGACACAAAAGCACAGTTTTTGAGAACAATAGGAAGGATTCCATCAGGACCGTAAGCCTTCCGAAGGTCTAGGCCAGAAAGGGCAAAGAAAACATCATTACGAAGGATCTTATTAACATAGTCAGAGGATGGTGGAGAATGAGGAATTCATCAACAAGAGTGGAATTTTTAACAAAGGTTTGAACAGAAAGTTCAGCT
Source organism: Chionoecetes opilio (assembly GCA_016584305.1). Lineage (NCBI taxonomy): Eukaryota > Metazoa > Arthropoda > Malacostraca > Decapoda > Majidae > Chionoecetes > Chionoecetes opilio. The sequence continues at coordinate 1,737 of JACEEZ010023385.1, forward strand.
TTAGAAATAGATGAGACAGCTGTGGCACCATCCGGGAGAAGCATAGGAGCGAAAGATGAAGAAAAAAATTGTTAGAGATGTTTTTGGCTAGATGCCAGAAGTCGCGAGATGAGTTTGATTCAGAAAATTTTGACATTTTCTATGAATGAAGGAGTTTTTGGTAAGTTGAAGAAAATATTTGGCATGATTATGGGCAGAAATATATAGGGCATGGGTTTCAGGAGGTGGATGGTTACTGTACCGTCTGTGAGCCGCCTCTCTATCTTGTACAGCATGAAAACAAACATAGTTAAACCAAAGTTGACGGGCTTTAGGATTAGAGAAAGTGTGTGGAATGTATGCCTTCATGCCAGAGACTATGACCTCAGTTATGTGATCTTCACAAAGAGATGGGTCTCTGACATGGAGGCAATAATCATTACATTGTAAATCAGAGTCTTAGGTCCTCCCACTTAGCTGAATTGAAATGCCAGAAGCACATCCGCTTAGGTGGGTCCTAGGGCAGCACCGAAGGGTTACGACAGGTTACAGAGATAAGATTGTGATCGGAGGAACCCAGCGGAGAGAATAGTTCCACACAGTAAGCAGAAGGGTTAGTAGTTAGGAAAAGGTTAAGTAGGCGTGGGCGTGTCTCCAAGGCTGTCAGGAATACGGGTAGGGTGCTGCACCAGCTGTCTAGGCTTGGAGGATAGAAAAATTGTAGGCTTGTTTATTAAGTTGGTCAGTGAAAGAAGATGATAGCCATAGCTGGTGGTGAACATTGAAATCGACAAGTAATAACTAATTAATAATCCATTAGAAGACTCAATGACATCATAATGTAAATTTCAAAATGAGTGATTATATTGATGGGATGTGATGCGGGGGAAGGGAGTCTTCTTTCTTTCTTCTTGCTTCTTTCTTCTTATCTTCTCTTATCTATACTCTTTCTTGCTGTTGAGATATTCTGAGGGGGATTCCTGAAGGGGCAGTCTTGGTCAAGGGGAGACACAGTACTCTGTTTGACAGAAACTTGCATGTGGCCGTATGATGGAGCCAGGTGATGCTTCTATGGGGGTTAAGTCTGGACCTGACAGAGGCTTCACATTGCCCTGGGCCACAGTTACCTTTTGAAATCCCGTCAGTATGTCCTTCCAACAGACATCTGACTCAGGCTGGTAATCATAATTCGGAAATAAATCATTTCCTTTTTTCCTTGCCCGTCGCGGATTCAAACCGTTGGAATCACCAGATTTGCACCCAACTTGGCACCTTAAATGACCTGGCCAAAGGATATATCCATCCATTGGTTTTACGGTTCTGGTGATATTTATGCATTACAGGGAAGTATGAGAAATGTGCATGTTCATAATCAAGTGGATTGTGTGGCGGGATGATCAGCAGCTGTATTGATGCCCAGTCCAGTTTGCTGGTTAGAATTGAAATATTTTGTAAAATGGTTCGTAAATGACTGGGTCTATTGCCTAAATCTAGACTTATTGCTTCAATACCTTTTCAGACTGTGAAAACGCACTTTCATACAAGAACTATGGAAACAAATATACAAGTGTGGTATATAATATATATTTTTTAGTTTGACTACTGAAATTATTCAACATTTTTCTTTTTACCTAGTTGAGATGGAATCGATGTAATATTTTTTTATTGAGAGGTACTACATTTGGTATTAGTTCGGTAATGGGCTTTCAAAAGTCATAGGATTTTTACCTACATCATCGTGTAGATTTCTTCCTTCTGACTATTTTGAACACTATTTCCCATTGCCCAATTGAATAATAATGGCGTTACATGTACTACCGAAAATCTACCGTTATTTCAGCCATAAACGGTTAAGTTAGGTTAGATAAGATTAGGTTTGGTTAGGTTAGAGGTGGGGTTTGGTTTAGTAACAGATGATATCAAGAAAAGAAAAAAATGTAATACTATGGCAGTGTGAAGCGGAGCAAGGTTTGCAGAGCGGGGCAGGGATCCCCCCCACACATGTAAACAAAAATTGATTTCCGCCAAAAACGAGTGCCATATTCATTCAATACACTGCAAAACTATTCAGGAAAACTAAGTTTTGACCTCGACATCGGTGAAAGCCCACTACCAAAATTTTACCCTACATTTTTTTCATGATTGAAGTTTGCAAGATAAGGCCGGTAGGTGTCTGTCCCGGGCTGGTTTAGGGTACCCAATACGCCCCTGTCTGCAAACACTGGCTAGGTGTTAGCTGGAGGGTGATGCAGGAAGCACCCTTAATTAATAAAGGAAGCACTTCCCTACTTGTGTGCTGACGCCCACAAATGTTTCAGCTGCTGAGGTGAAGACTCCAGGTCGGCGCCCATGCCAGGACTCCTCCTGGCTTCCCTTGTAGTAGGGAACACCTGCCTGGACAGCCTGACCGGCCTCCACCAGGGTTCCTGCAGGACCAGCTGACGTCTCCCACCACAGAAGGTTGGTTGCAATGGAGGGCGTACGGCCAAGGCCTTACACTTGTGACCACTGTGAGAGTATGTTCACTTATAAATATATTCTCGACAGACACATGCTCACCCACACTTGTAAGATACACTTTAAGTGTGAGGAGTGTGGGAAAACATTTATTCGGAAAGGCAACCTTAACAAGCACGTGCTCACCCATACTGGTGAGAGAAACTTTGAGTGTGATGAGTGTAGGAAAACATTTACTCACAAAAGCACCCTTAACAGACACAAGCTCACCCACACTGGTGAGAGAAACTTTGAGTGTGAGGAGTGTGGGAAAACATTTACTCACAAAAGCACCCTTAACAGCCACAAGATCACCCACACTGGTGAGAGAAACTTTGAGTGTGAGGAGTGTGGGAAAACATTTACTCAGAAAGGCACCCTTAACAAACACAAGCTCACCCACACTGGTGAGAGAAACTTTGAGTGTGAGGAGTGTGGGAAAACATTTACTCAGAAAGGCACCCTTAACAAACACAAGCTCACCCACACTGGTGAGAGAAACTTTGAGTGTGAGGAGTGTGGGAAAACATTTACTCACCAAAGCACCCTTAACAAACACAAGCTCACCCACACTGGTGAGAGAAACTTAGAGTGTGATTACTGTGGGAAAAAATTTAGACTCAAAGATGCTATTAGATCACACATATTTACCCACATTGGTGAGAGAAACTTTCAGTGTGAGGAGTGTGGGAAAACATTTACTCACCATAGCACCCTTAGCAGGCACAAGCTCATCCACACTGGTGAGAGAAACTTTGAGTGTGAGGAGTGTGGGAAAAGATATACTCTCAAAGTAAACCTTAATAGGCACAAGCTCACTCACACTGGTGAGAGAAACTTTTAAGTGTCGGTTTTACCGACCGTCAACAGGCGCTCCGAAACTCAGCAAAACTCAAGAATACTAACATCTACTTGAACGAGGATTTGTGTGAAGCGTCCGCTCAAGAGCGTAAGGCTCAGCTGCTGGAGCTTCAAAGAGCCCGAGCAGCAGGAAAAATAGAATACTTCAGTCACACCAAGTTAATCATCAGTGAGAGGAGGGAGAATACAACTAGACCTGCAAATGCTGAGGACCCCTCTGCCCGTGCCGCTACAGACTCCCTTCCTGCCGCTGCTGTCCCCACCCCTGCTAGTAGTACTTCTATTGCTGCAGCTCACAGCCTACCAGCTGATGGAGGAAGTGGTGCTGGTGCTGTGGGGGGAGCTGGACCAGAGCAGGAAGCAAGACCTAGGAGGACTGCTAGCAAGAAGAAGTAAGATATGTATAAGAAAATGTAAGACTAATGTGTTTGATCTGGTGTACTATTTTCTTTTTCAATGTATGTATTTCCGTTTTCTGAGATAGAAGACAATCAGTTTAATGAGTTATTTGATATAAATTTCAATGAAGGTCGTATGTCATTTAATTACTATAATCAGTTAAGTTATTGTCCTAATGGTACCTCTGAAGTTTTTCATGACCACGGTGACGGCGGATTGGAATCCCTGTATTCTGTATCAGAAACAGTATATTATCACCAAGAAGAGTTTCAACTCCTTATTGGTAACAACTATGAAGGTATCAAATTTATAATGCATAATATCAGGAGCATACCCCGCAATCTAGATGAATTTATTGACTCATCTGATTCCCATTATTTCTGAAATAGAGTTTTTTTGTTTTTGTGAAACTAGACTAGTTAAATTGAGCATTTATACAGAATTAGGGATTTCAGTATGTTTACGAAGAATATAAATCGCCAAGGAGGAGTGGCCATATATATCAAGGATACTATAAAGTGTAAGGTTATTAACTAAATTAGTGTTAATAATTATTTTTTTTAGTTAATATTTGTCGTGTGAATCTGCGGCACCATTTATAGTGGGTGTAGTTTACCTTAGGCCTAATTCTGATATGGGTGTGTTTAATAGTTTACTGGTGGAGGTTCTTGGGAAAATCAAATTGTCTAAAAAACTTTGTTATCTATTAGGTGACATAAATATTAATCTACTGAACTTTGATACTAATAAAGTTATTCAGGATTATACAGGTTTACTTCTTGAGCATGGTTTTTATTCATGTATTTATAAAAACCCACTAGAATAAACTCTCAGGGTGCCTCACTTATTGATCATGTCTGGCCAAATTTCAATATGTTTACAAAATCCGGAATATTAATCACTGACGTAACATATCACTTTGCGCCATTAATCATTTGTTCCAAAGGAAATAGAAAACTATACGCAAAGAAAAATCACCTATAGGGACTTTAATAATGTTAATACTAGAGATTTATGTTTCTCTTTCGAGGCATTTCTAAGTGATTGTGAATTTAGTAATGATTTAAGTAAGAACTTCAAACAATATACAGTAAACCCTCATAATTCGGACTTCTACATTATTCAGACCTCCTCCTCCTCCTCTTTTTTTTTTTTTTTTTTTTATTTTTTTTTTTTTTTTTTTATATATATATATATATATATATATATATATATATATATATATACCTAACTTCTTTTTTTCTTTTTGTTTAGGGGTAGGTAGGGTGTCATGATGTGAGTCAGTGAGGTTAAAGGCCCAGGCAGCCAGGCAGATCATTTATGATCCATCACTGAGCATATACTTTGTATACTGTAATTGTGGTTTCTTTGTTGTGTCCAAATGTTGTATTGGCGAGCATGAAAATGGTCCAAGGCCATTGAGCCTTGGACCCAGATCCAGCAACGGAGGTCGTATCTCAAGCTACCACCCGCTCTCCCACCGCCTAAATACTACCTGCCCTTACTACCGTATCCAGCAAGCCTCCCTCGTTAGGTAGTTAACAGGTAGGAAGGCCCTGACTGGCTTGGACGAGTAATGACGTCATCAAACTAGTCATCAGTCACCAGCCAATGACAAACTGTTTCTAAAACTTCTCGACCAATCACAAGTCAACAAGCCGTTTGACACGGCCTTTAAAGGTCATGTCACACGGACACTTTTTCCACTTGTGTTACGGGGTGGGCGTGGCAAGAATGTTTCCCCGTCACTGGATACCCCGCCACCTCAACACCTTTAAATAACCCTTATTTAAGGTGACATGCGGTACTACACTGACCTAAATAATGATGCGTGTATATAACAGCTCACCATAATCACTACGATGTATAATAACTAGTAATGACGTAAAACCCTGCCCACCCTGCTGGCGAGCGACCTGCCCCGCCTGGCGCCCTGCCTACCTCAGGACAACACGCTGTCATCCGCCTCACCTGTGCCTTCCTGAAGAAGACAGGTCAGCTACCATGCCTGTGATAGCATCATAGGATATCACCAGGGATCATAGGGCTCCTCAAGGGGTCTTCGCAGCCCTACAGACAACACCAAGAAGGAGAAGGAAATCTCCGCCATCATGATACTGCTGCCGGCTGCCACTGCCAGACGTAGGACTGATAGTACTGTACACTACTCCTGTACAGTACTGCATTGTGTATTTTTACTGTATATTTATTTATTTACATGATTTTCCTTATGTTTATTGATATTTGCATGACTTAGAAATGTTCTATATTCACCTAGAATTTTATTTATTTATTTTTGTATTATTATTATTTTATCCCTGCATTATACGGATCCCTGCATTACTCGGACCACTCCTTGGCCCAATTAGTCCGAATACGAGAGGGTTTACTGTACAGATTGTGTGACACGAGCAACGAATAGGCATGTGCTATGAAAGATTTTTAATTTAACTGATAAAAAACTAATGAAACCATGGATAACAAAGGAATTTCAAGTTTTAATTAAACACAGACATAAACTTTATAAGAAATTTTGCAAGAGACCACTGACATACGGAGAGGAGTATAGAAACTATCAAAATATGGTTAACAGAAAACTAGATTCTGCGAGGAAAGATTATTATAAATTGCAATTGAAATAAGCTTTCGCTAATAGCCTAAAAATTTGGAGTATAATTAATGATATGCTACAAGTAAAGCAAAATAAGAAAACCATTATTGAAGCACTCATGGTGAATGGTGAAGTGATATCTGAACCCACTGCATTATTTAATGAAATTAACTCATATTGTTCTTCCATAGGACAAGATTTAGATGCAAATTTACCAGCATCTGAGGTATCATCTCTGCAATACCTACGTGGTTATTTTCCGTCTATGGATTTAAATCCCACAACCCCTGAGGAGGGTACCAATATAGTTAAACAATTAAAAGACTCTTGCCCAAGTCAAGATTACATTCGTGTCAAAATTATGAAATTCACTGTATCAATAACATATCTTATTCTATCAAAATTAATTTACATTTCCTTTCAGTGTGGCATACGTATTCCCAAATATTTTGAAATTAGCTAAAATCATACCTATTTATAAAGGTGGAGATATGCAGGGGCGGATTGGGTGCCCTAAACCAGCCCGGAACAGACACCTACCGGCCCTATCTTGCAAACTTCAGTCATGAATAAAATGTAGTACCCCAGAATAAAAGAATATTACATTTATTCTGTTTCAACTAGGTATAAAGTAAAATGTTGAATATACGGTATTCAAACCAAAAAATATATCATATACACCACATTTTTGTATTTGTTTCCATAGTTCTTGTATGAAAGAGCGTTTTCACAGTCTGAAAAGCTATTGAAGCAATAAGTCAAGATTCACGCAATAAACCAAATCATTCACGAACCATTTTACAAAACATTTAAATTCTAACCAGCAAACTGGACTGGGTATCAACACAGCTGCTGTTGATCCTGCCACACAATCCACTTGAATATAGATCTGCACATTTCTCATAATTCCCATCAATAAATCACTCATTTTTTAAATTTACATAAGTCTTATCATTCAGTACTCATTACTTGGTGATTTCAATGTTCACCACCAGCTTTGGCTATCATCTTATTTCACTGTCCAACTTGGTGAACATGAACAAGCCTACAATTTTTCTATCCTCCAAGACCTAGAGCAGCTGGTGCAGCACCCTACCTGTATTCCTGACCATCCACGGAGACACGCCCAACATTCTATACCTTTTCCTAACTACTAACCCTTTCTGCTTACTCTGTGAAACCATTCTCTCCGTTGGGTTCCTCCGATCACAATCATATTTCTGTAACCTGTCCTATCGCTCCGGTGCCGCCTCGGGACCCACCTAAGTGGAGGTGCTTCTGGCATTTCAACTCGGCTAAGTGGGAGGACCTAAGGCAGTACTAGTCTGATTTTCCATGGAATAAAATTATTGCTTCCATGTCAGAGACCCATCTTTTTGTGCAGAGCGCATAACTGAGGTCATTTGTCTCTGTCATGGAGGCGTACATTCCACACACTTTCTCTAATCCTAAAGCCCGTCAACTTTGGTTTAACTCTGCTTGTTTTCATGCTGTACAAGATAGAGAGGCGGCTCACAGACGGTACAGTAACCATCCATCTCCTGAAACTCATGCCCTATATATTTCTGCCCATAATCATGCCAAATATTTTTTTTAACTTACCAAAAACTCCTTCATTCATTGAAAATGTCAACAAAATTTGAATCAAACTAATCTCATGACTTCTAGCATCTAGCTAAAAACATCTCTAACAATTTGTGTCTTCTTCATCTTTCGCTCCTATGCTTCTCCCGGATGGTGCCACAGCTGTCTCATTTATTTCTAAAGCTGAACTTTGTGCTCAAACCTTTGCTAAAAATTCCACTCTGGTTCATGAATTCCTCCTTCTCCTCCATCCTCTGACTATGTTATTAAGATCCACCGTAATGATGTTTTCTTTGCCCTTTCTGGCCTAAATCCTCGAAAGGCTTACGCTCCTGACGGAATCCCTCTTTTTATTCTCAAAAACTGTGCTTCTGTGCTTGCACCCTGCCTGGTCAAACTTTTCCGTCTTTGTTCATCTACTTCCACCTTTCCTTGCTGTAAATTTGCTCACATTCAACCTGTCCCTAAGAAGGGTGACCGTTCTAAGCCTTCAAACTACCATCCTATAGCTTTGACTTCCTGCCTTTCTAACGTTTTTGAATCTATACTTAATAAGAAGATTCTTAAGCATCTATCAACTCACAATCTTTTATCTGATCGTCAGTACGGTGTCCGTAAAGGGCGATCTGATAGCGATCTTCTAGCTTTCCTAACTGAATCTTGGTCATCCTCGTTTAGGGGTTTCGGTGAATCTTTTGCTGTTGCCCTTGACATATCAAAAGCTTTTGATAGAGTCTGGCACAAATCCTTAATGTTTAAACTACTGTAGAAATTTTAAGTCACAAACACAGATTTATTTGATATTTCTTACCTTCGGAAAACCCATTTATATCTCATCCCGACAAATACCCCAGCTAATACCAACTAAGATACTTATCGCGGGGATAGTAGGGTTGAATTGGGTTGAAGGCACATCAATACTGCAATGCCTTGTTATTCGAATTGGTCACGCATGATCAAGGCTGCAGTTGAAGGGTGGAGGCGGAGGCGTTATTGTGGTATGGGCGTCAAGCAGGTTATCACACCCATCCCGGCACGGTGAGTATAATCACTGATACGTCAGGGAAGCTATTCAGGTTTAATAGACGCGGCACTGATATTCGTTATGTCGATAAGACACGTCCTAATATTTAACACTTATATGTACAAAATGAACGTATGTATAATTATTTAGCAAGAGATATTGTTCTCTCTAGGGTCAGGAGTGTACTGCCGTCTAAACCAGCGGCGAGGTCCCGCTACCAATACCCAGCCACGTATAAAATCCCAGTGGCTAGAATCTAATGGGCGGCGGACAATGACCGGCCGCTTCAACCAAGGTGCTAATTATATAAGGTGCAAATGGTTAATACTACTAGGAATGTTCATTTATAATACCCCAGTACTTATCATTTACTTAAATTACCTTAATTCATACCCATTACCATTATAATTATATATATACCGTATTTGCCGGCGCATAAGATGCAGTTTTCTTCCAAGAAAGGGAATGCAAAACTCGCCCTGCGTCTAATGCGGCCATATTACTAATGAGAGGTCGGGCAGAGAATGCAGAATGGCCGGTGGTGTATTACTAAGGGGGTCTGGAGTGATCTGTGTTGAGCAGTAGATCACTGAACAAAAATGTGTAACTGTTTTACTAATAATATCAACAGTAATGCATAATACCAAGAAAAAGTTGGAGTTTAAGAGAAAACGAAAGGTGGGACAACAAGGTCGCGGTTTCTGCTGCCAAGATGGCCGTCATATGTAAGCATTACCCCCCTCCCGCAGTCCCGCTACTGCTCTCCACTGTAAATGGATGGGAGACAGGGTAGGGCTTTACACCACCTCGATACCTCAATCTCACCCCTGTATCTTTATGGATAAGGAAATTGTAAAATGTAACTGGAAAGAGTGCTAGTAAAAAGGCTGCAACGGTACTTGTAGACAGGACAGAAGCCTTCCACATACCACACCAAGACCAAGACCCATCACGGCGCCAAGACTTTATCCTCTTCAAGGCAGAATCACACTATACCATCATACCTTGACCTGTACCTTCCTGAGGAAGACTAATCAACAGGTTTAAACCATGGTGAATATCTTCGATCCCGAAATCGGTGAACTTCAACAATAACAAAAAGGTAGAGATGGTTACCTTACAGTGTAATATCTTAGTAATTTTTTGTTATTGCCCAACCACCGGTTTCGAGGCCGAAACTTAAGTTTTCCTGGATAGTTTTGGTGTGTTCTGAATTAATATATGGCTAGCGTTTTTATCGGAAATCAATGTTTGCTTACATATGTGTGTTGGAGGGGGTGCTCGCCCTGCCCCTCCAGGCCCGCTCCGCAAACATTGCTAAGCTTCACACTGCCAATGCCATTAATATTTTATTGCGCCATGGGAAATGGGGCTCAAAATACACAGAATGAAGAAAGATACATGATAATGGAGGTAAGAATCCTAGGACTTTTGAAAGCCCACTACCGAAATAATACCATTATCTTTACTGCAAATTTTCCACAAAGTCTAAATAGGGGAGGCGGTAGCGAAGCGGTTAGTCTCCGACTGGCGTTCTCGGAGGCCCGAGTTCGATCCCCGAAGAAACCCAAAACCTTTCTGCACCGTCGAGTGGCCTAAGAACACCCACATGCCCTGCCTATCAACTCTACCTTCGACTGCGAGTGCATCGGAGGACACAGGGGGGCGGCATGAGCCTCACAAGCGTCACTATAAGAATCCTGCCTGCGCCACCAACGGGCGAGGACCAACCATCAGAACCCTCAAGTGAACCTCCAGAGCCTACCATCCGAGCCCTGGGTCACCACTGCCTACAGGCGCTATAGGCACAGATGTAAAAAAAAAAAAAAGAAAAGCAACAAAGGCATACTTACAACATTAAATCTAAGCTAAATGTCATAGGTAGATAATATTAGAATAGCAATTCGTGGATCATCCTGTCATAATTGATCGATTTTGGTTACCCTACACATTCTCTTCAGTTTAACTAGTATAATTTTTCATTCACATTCACTGCACTGTGAATATTGTATTTGGGTACATGCTCGAAATCATTTGTTTTCCCTTACAAAGTCTTTTTTTTAATAACTGTTAATAAATTTACGAAAAGTAAATATGTCCCCAAAACACTTAATATTTTTTTTTCCTCAAAATATGTATGTAAAATATGGGTGCGTCTTATGCGAAGGTGCGTCTTATGCGCCGGCAAATACAGTACATCCCTATTCTCTTCCCTTATGATGAGCAGACAATACCTTCCTCACAAAGGGGGGGGTGGGGGGGGAACAAAACCACCACTCAACCAATTGAGAGGGTGGTTGGTGGCTAATTTCCACAACTACCATTATTCGGTTTCTATCCTTCTATCTGCCCCTTCATCTTAAGTTTCCTTTCTAACCATTCTGTAGCAGCTAATGTAGACGGACATTGTTCTTCTCCTAAGTCTATTAATAGCGGTGTTCTTCAGGGTTCTGTCCTATCAATCACTCTTTCTAATATTTATTAATGATCTTCTAAGTCTAACTCAATGCCCTATCCACTCCTACGCTGATGATTCTACCCTGCATTTTTCAACGTCGTTCATTAGGCGTCTAAAGCGGCTATCACATGGGGCGTTTCGTCGGACTGTTTCGTCGAACCAAACTGACATTTTGTTGGACCTGTTCATGGAACATTGACAACACATCTAGCACACGGTTGGGCCAACCGCTTCACCCAACCATAACAAAGATGAAGCGTTGACAGTGGAAAGCGCGAAGATTTCTTGTTAATGTTTTAACTTTGGGGGCATACGTAGCTACTGGTGAAGAAAAGGGAGGAGGTGATTGTTAGAAGGAAGGGGTTGTTAGAAATAGAAGAGAACAGCGACAGATGAAGACGCATTCATGTGGACTAAATGGGTGATAGTGGATGAGAACTGCGCGGTCGCTACCGCTGTTAATACCACTTGATATTCTTTATAATATTTTTTTCATAGTATACTGTGCAGTATTAATCCACTTCTGTGTGCGTAACCTTTAAAACTTATATACATATTGAAGAAATTATAGTTGTCTAATAGTGAATACAGACACACCCTCCCCGTCCTGCACCTCCCCCCCATCCCTTAGGAGGTTAGGTTAAGTTCCGGTTATGGTAATATTCTTGTCAGGGGGTCGAGGGGGGCGGAGCCCCTCCCGTTAAAAGGTTAGATTCAGTTAGGTTAGGGTAATAATCCTCCCAGCAGGGCGGGTCAGAGTGGACCACAGAGTGGCAGGCGGGTGGGCGGGCAAATACGGGGCGGGGCGCATTTGTTTTCGTATAATTCTGTCACTTCCCTGGTTTCTGAGACACTGATTATTATTTTCTGGCCAAGTTTTAGAGCTTTTTGTGATGGTGATACATTGTTATCAATGAAAACGGTGACCCTAGGATTTGGTGAGAAAGAAACTTTAACAGGTTTTCGGAAAGTAAAAATATCTCCGTCTGAAAAAACACCAATTTTTGGCAAGTTAAATGTAGTCAGCGTCTCAGAAAAGGACCGTGCAGTCTTCGTCCATTTCTACCGCAAAATGTAGCTAAACACATCAAATCAGCTTTATATTTCTGAAAATATATCATATATAATATAGACTGATCTCTATTCATTTTTCTGTACTGTACCTATATTATATGATGGTGTTCATTTCAATGCTTAATACTATTTATAACTTACAGAAAAAGTATAGACTTATTTTGACCCCACAGTACAGGGAGGTCCCGAAGATACGAGCAGTTAGGTTCCACCTGGCATACTCGTAAAGCAAAATCTCGTATAACGAAACACATAACTAATGGTAAAATATAGGTTTGGTTCCAGGACCCCATCAATTAAAAATAGAAAAAAAAAGACATGTTTTTCAAGCTAAAATAAACTATAGCAAACACAACAAACACACAGCGTCTATATTACCCACACTGTACACTACGCGCCAAAATATTGTTCGCCGCATCATAACAGACGCTCCCATAAGGGAATTTTGAAAATGTACTCTATAGCAGCCTAGTGACTTCCGAGAGAGATATCCTACATATGGCAGCATGTTTAAAGCACGGACAGTCCATCAAGACCATTGAGGAATGTTCAGATGCCACTTGTCAATTATAATTATAGACGAAGCATTTTGAAAAGGATCGTCTCACTCCCCGCGAGTAATTTGAACAGACGCGCGTTGGTATAACTATCAATATTTTCATAATGGGTGGCAAGAAAGACCTAACAAAGGAGCAAATTAAAGTTATTGTGACTCTACACAAGGCAGAGAGGCCAGAGGAAGAAATATTAAAGATTGTGGGTGTTACGAGGAAATGTGTGATGAAGTGGGTGGAGAGTTTCGTGAACGTGGCGGGGTGGCGACACCGTAACATAAAGAAGTGGCTGTTCAAAAGTGTGTTCGTCTGTTCAAATTACTCGCGGGGAGTGAGGCGATCCTTTTCAAAACGCTTCGTCTATAATTGACAAGTGGCATCTGAACATTCCTCATCAGTCTTGATGGACTGCCCGTGCTTTAAACATGCTGCCATATGTAGGATATCTCTCTCGGAAGTCACTAGGCTGCTATAGAGTACATTTTCAGAATTCCCTTATGGGAGCGTCTGTTATGATGCGGCGAACAATATTTTGGCGCGTAGTGTACTACCTATTCTGTAGAAAAAGCATTCTGCAAGAGAAAATAGCCCACAAAATAACATAACTGCAAATTAATTAAACATAAAACATGCATAACACTCACAAGTGGTAATGTTGTGTGGGGAGACAGGAAGCTGGCACGTAGCCAGCTGAGAGTCCCTGTTTTCTCTCTCCGAGGCTCGAGAGAAAACGGGTGACTGCGTTTGCAGGGATGACTGGGTTAGAGTTCTTCCTCCTCCCCATGATCACTTGGGGTTAGCCCCCTTCACACATTCCATAATCGAACCACGAAAGCGCCAACAATGCAGTGAGCAGCGCTGTCATGGTCCTGGTTATGGGTCCATCGTGACCGATCGTGACCGATCGTGACCGATCGTGACGCGCTCGGCCGAGGCCACGAAAAGTTAAGTGCATGCATTAAAAAATCGGGAAGCTCCACGATTTTCGTATCCAACGCAGCGGTATCGTAAGTCTATCGTGACGCTATCGTTATCTATGTAGCAGCTTCGTGACACTATCATGATCGTCGTACAGTAAAAGCCTTATAACTCGGCACTGTATAACTCGGAATTTGATATAACTCTGCATGGTAAAGACAAAGATTTTTTTTTTTTTTTTTTTACACCTATACCTAAAGCGCGTGTAGGCAGTGAGCTCCAGGGATGGAATGGTAGGCCCTGGAGGCTCACTCGAGGGCTGTGATGGTTGGCCCTCGCCCGTGGTGGCGCAGGCAGGATTGTTATAGTGACGCCTGTGATTAGAGGCTCATGCCTCCCCGTGTCCTCCCATGCACTCGCAGTCGAAGGTAGAGTTAATGGACAGGGCATGTGGGTATTCTTAGGCCACTCGACGGTGCAGAAAGATTTCAAGTGGATTTATGGGTCTCACTCGGGATCGAACCACTCTGCTACCACCTCACCTAAACTGCATCTCATGGTTTTCACTCACCATATCATGCCCTCACAACCTCTTCTGTGAATATGTAAACAGAAAGTCAGCAAAAAATAATGTATCTCGGCATATTGATGTTATAACTGCATCTCTTCACTTACACTCGGCATATCGTCTGTCGCATAAAGTCGTATTTTTGTCCTTTTGATCTTTTCCTGCAGGCTCAGGCTCTTCAATTTCATTCCCTTCCTGCTGGAGACACCCTTGCGTGATGGAGCTGACATCTTGAAATACAGTACTGTATGATGTAATCCCAAAACACCGTCTTGGATACGAATTCCGTTTTTTGTCGAAATTGAAAAAGGATTGGTTTCTGCTTCAAAAACACAAGCTTGGTAGGAGCCAAAATAATAATCAATGCAAAACATTGCAAACAATATCACAAAGTAGTATAACACACATTTCAGCAAGTGTTATTGGATTGGGATTCGTAATCCAAGACGGTGCTTGGACGACAAAAACACGGCTCAGCCTAAACGCTGGTTCCCGACCTTTGCTTTAATTTGCCACCTATTTTACGTGTTTTGGGATTACATCATACAGTACTGTATATCAAGATGTCAGCTCCATCACGCAAGGGTGTCTCCAGCAGGAAGGGAATGAAATTGAAGAGCCTGAGCTGCAGGAAAAGGTGAAAGTGCTGGCAAGGATGGATGCAGGTGCGTCCATGCGTGCTATTTGTGCTGAGTTTGATATAAAATCTGTACTGTATTTTTTTTTTTTTTTTTTTTTTTTTCCCTTCCATATCAGAGGAGGACATTGCATAACTCGGCACATTGAATAACTCGGCAAGGGCCAGAGCCCCTATTGTGCCAAGTTATAAGGCTTTTACTGTTGTTTATCATGACGATAAGAAATCGTTACGCGCTCCTTCATCCCTGCCTTCCCCCCCTTTTTTGTACCCCCTTCCGCCTTCCCCCCCCTTTCTCATTCACCTCCACCCACCCCCGACTCCACTCCCCCTACTCCCACCACCACGTGATAACACTCCCCCCTCGACTACCTACCCCCTACTCCCACCACCACATGGTGACACTCCCCCCTCGACTACCTTCCCCCTACTCCTACCACCACGTGATGACACTCCCCCCGTAACTCCCTACCCACTACTCCCATCAGCACGTGGTAACACCCCCACCAACACCACGCCTTCTCCACCCCCACCCCCCGTTTCCCACCAACCAACACCCCCTTCTTTATTACAACCCTCTTCCCCCATTTCCCCCCATTCCCCATCACCAACACAACCCTGTTTCTCCCACCTTCATCTCTATAGTCCCCCTTCCTTCTCCATCACCATGGCAACCCACACCCATGTGTGGGGCTAGCTCTTGACGCTATCGTGGTACGTTCATGGCACCGTCATGGCACTGTCGTGGTTATCGTAGCTCTATCGTGACGACAAAATGACCGTTTATTTTCCATTCGTGACAAGTCATATAGCTGTCATGACTCCATCGTGACCATCTTACGACCGTCATGACACATACGTACAGGTAGCGTGACATTGTTGTGAGGCTATCGTGGTCTGCGTTTTTCGTGGTTAAATTTCACGATAGCGTCAATAATCAAATTGGTGGCGCTATTGTGGTTCGATTATGGAATGTGTGAAGGGAGTTGAAGAGGAAAGATCCTCGGTGCTGCCGCGTGATACAATAGACTCGAGAGGGTAGGGTAGGGTAGTTAAGGGACGAGGGAGGGGTGCGCAGACCTCTTCCACTGCCCACAAACTCGTCTCTGCGCATCTGAATCATTGTACATCGTCCAGAGATGTGAATTTTTGTAGGCTACATTGTCGTACCGAGCCACCAGAATTATCATATTTTCAGATTGATTATCGTACAACCTTAGGTAAAATCATATACAGGGAGGTCCCGAAGATACAAGCAGTTAGGTTCCATCTGGCATACTCGTAAAGCGAAATCTCGTATAACGAAACACATAACTAATGGTAAAATATAGGTTTGGTTCCAGGACCATCAATTTAAAAAAAAAAAAAAAAAGTTTTTCAAGCTAAAATAAACTATAGCAAACACAACAAACACACAGCGTCTATATTACCCACACTGTACTACCTATCTGTAGAAAAAGCATTCTGAAAGAGAAAATAGCACACAAAATAACAACTGCACATTAATTTAACATAAAACATGCATAACAAGCAAAAAAGACGTTGTACTGTAGGGGACCCCGCGTGATATAAAAGAGGGTAGTGTAGCTGTCCCAAGGTTGGGGCAACACCTGGCTAATTACCCCTAAGGATCAGGCCGTGCCATATGCTTAATTACCCTTCAGGTCACGCCTTGCTAGGGGTGACCTGACTGCAGTCCCAAGGTTGGAGGCGCACACCTGGCTAATTACCCCTAAATGTCAGGCCGCCCCATATGCTTAATTACCCTTCAGGTCACGGCTTGCTATGGGTGACCTGACTGGGGTCAACCAAATCCCCCTTTGTCCAGCCCGGGAGTGGTAGGGCGCGTATTTTGAACTTGATAATTTTACTCACCCCAGTTTGAATGTCGTAGCATTGGATTTTTGATCTCGTATAATGAAAATAGACCCTAATTTACACATCTCGTATCAGCGGATTCTCGTATACCGAATGCTCATATAACGGAACCTCCCTGTAGTCAGTAAATGACTTTATAATTTTAGTAAATAACTTGTAATTTACTTTAGTAAATAACTTGTAATTTACTTTAGTAAATAACTTGGTAATTTTACTCACCCCAGTTTGAATGTCGTAGCATTGGATTTTAGATCTCGTATATTGAAAATACACCCTAATATACACATCTCGTATCATCGGATTCTCGTATATCGAATGCTCGTATAACGGGACCTCCCTGTATGTTCATCGAATGAGCAACATTTTGTATAATTTCACAAAATCATTTCACCCAACATGTTGGGCGAAATGACCCTCGAGGCTCGCCCAAACAGTCCGGCCAAATGGCAAGTTTGACAAAACAGTCCGACAAAACGCCCCGTGTGATAGCCGCTTAACTCAACAGGAACTAAGTGACTCACGGAGAGATGCCACGGAGATCCTAACTTCTGACCTTTCTATAATTTTATATTGGGACAAAGCAAACCTAGCTTCTATTGTTCAATGACTCAAAAACCCGATTTCTTCGCCTATCTACTTGACAAAACCTACCAGACAACTATCCCTTCTTCTTCAATGACACTCAACTGTCTTTTTCTTCTACAATGAGCATTCTTGGACTATCTTTTACAAAAAATTTCAACAGGAAATCTCACATCTCATCTCTTGCTAAAATAGCTTCTAAGAAGTTAGGTGTCGTCTGGCGTCTGCATCCATTTTTTTCTCCCTCCCAGTTGCTTGCTCTGTACAGGCCTTATCCGCCCATGTATGGAGTATGTCTCACATGTTTAGGGGGGATCCACTCATTCAGTTTTCCTCAACAGGGTAGAATCAAAAGCTTTTCGTCATCAACATCCTACTGTCAACTCTGACCGACTGTCTTCAATCTTTAAATCATTGCCGCTATGTTGCTTCTCTTGCTATCTTCTATCGTTATTTTCGTGCTCACTGCTCTTCTGAACTTGCAAACTCCATGCCTCCACCCCTCCCGCAGCCTCGTGGCACAAGGCTTTCTACTCATTCTCATCCCTATCCTGTCCATCTTCCAGTGCAAAAGTTAACAAGTATCTTTACTCTTCCATGCCCTTCACTGGTAAACTCTTGAACACTCTTTCTGTTTCTATTCTTCCACCTTCCGACGACAATTTTTTTTCTAGAAAGGAGTAACAAGACACCTTCCGAACTAAATTGGCTCACCCCCCTTTCTATATTCTCTTACAGTCATCTTTATAGGCACTGGTAACTAAGCGTTGTTTTTTTTGTCCTTGGCTAGTCCTTAGTGCTGTAAAAAAAAGAAAAAACATTACACGGAGGTGTGTGGCCCGTGGTGCCATGAAAATGTACAGTTTGTTGTGGACCAGGTGCCAAAAAGAGGATTTTGAGGCCAAGTTTTTGAGGCCAAGACAGTTGACTGTCTCAATGTTAACGATCTCCAATAAATGCGCTAGAATTCATTAGTTATATTATTATACCCCCATGCTAGAAACAGCTGATCTCTCTTTCTCTTTTATAAATTGCTTCATAAAATGTTGTACTTATGATTTCGTAGCAATAATATAACCAGGCTCTAATCCCTCTATAATCCTGATAGCCACTTGTTCGTCAAGCATACTCGAGTCTGGCCCCCGGGCCCCGGCGCCAGTATTGGCTCACGCTGTCACAGGCTCAATATAAGTAAACACACCGTAGCTTTGCCCTTTACTTAACATTAAATAGCCGTCACCAACATATGTCAATAAAGTACACAGGTCGCTGGATCACAAACAAATAATAATACGTTGCCACAAGGAAGACAACGTAACGTGGAGGACGTGTGAAGCAGCACCGAACCAGGAGGACGAGTCGTAGGGTTACTAAACCTCGTAACCCATGCAGGTAGACAAGATGGCTGGCCAGGGCGTAGGTGAGGTCCGTAGCTCCCTGTAACCCATACAGGTAGACGAGGCGGCTGGCCAGGGCGTAGATGAGGTCCGTAGCTCCCTGTAACCCATACAGGTAGACGAGGCGGCTGGCCAGGGCGTAGGTGAGGTCCGTAGCTCCCTGTAACCCATACAGGTAGACGAGGAGGAGGATGACAAGGACGTAGTCAGGTCCGTAGCTCCGTGAGTGCTGTGAGGAGTGTGAGTGCGGTCGCAGGAATCTATCGCTGTCCCGGTCCATCCTCGTTATATACCCGACGGCCCACGTGACTCCTGTGACGTGGCCGTGAAGAAGGTGGTGCCCCCTTGTGGTGGTGTTTCATTGAACCGCCTTGCTTTGAAGCTTCGGGGCACCACACCGGCGGCCCTCAGACATATTGACCCACCGGGACACAGCCCGGTGTGCCCTGTGGCCAATCCGCCTCTGGGGTCATGCTCCTTCAGATTCAATAGCTAGAATACGGGAGAGGGAGGGAGGAGACGCCAGGCTGCCTCATCTGGCTCAAGCCAGACGAGGCATACAGGCTCCGAGCATAAACTTCTCTCACAACCGTACCATACTGTGCTACAGAGGGCCGGCCCGGCCGGGACTCAGACCGGCCTCAGACCCTCCGGCCCACCGGGACACAGCCCGGTTTGCCCTATGGCCAATCCGCCCCTGGAGATATGTTAGTCCTCAAACTATCGTCCTATATCAATACTGTCTACTGTTAGTAAGATTATAGAAAGGGCTATGTATGGTAGATTATTATATCATTCTTAAACATAAATTATATATTGTCTAAAGATCAATTTGGGTTCAGAAAAAACTATTCACCACAAGGAGCAACAGTGAAATTAATAAGTAGTATTCTACAGAACAACGATAAGGGCCTTTTCGCAATGGCTGTCTTTTTAGATTTATAGAAAGCTTTTGACACAATTAATCATGATATATTATTTAAAAAGTTGGAATTTCATGGCGTCAGAAATTAATTATTGCGATGGTGAGAGTCATTTAACAGGAAGAGAGCAATTTACAGAGATCAATGATATAAGATCTTGCAATAGAATAATAATTAAAACTGGTATTCCTCAGGGATCTACCTTAGGACCTCTTATGTTCTTACTATATATTATTGATTTAGTCCAGTCTACTGATATACGTATTGAAATTCATATTATTTGCTGATGATACTACCATTTTTCATTCCGAACCAGACCTCCAAATTTTAGAAAATATTATGAACCAAGAACTTGTTAATGTATCAAACTGGCTTAATTGTATCCAATAGACTATCCTTAACCCGCAAGTGTCACATTAAATAACACAAATAGTACTCCTGGTCACAAAAAATAGAATTTTAGTTTTTGCCTTCAAATTACCCAAAATGACCCCAGAAAAAAAAAATGGTATAAGGTCCAAATCACCTCGTTTAAAGGTCCCACGGGGACCTGCCTCGCTAAGCGGTGGTGCCAGATGTACTCACTGCAGCAGTGTTGCAGTACTTGCGGTCAGTGTGGTAGCCGCATTTATACACTTCTCACATATTTTTCTATTCTTTACTATATATTACAATGCAAAAATATAATATATCACACTAAATCAGGTTTATCAAAAGCACACATGGTTTGTTTATATTACACCTTGGCAATGTCGCCCCCACCACGACTCGTGGATGTCAGAGCGATATTTTATCATTCACCACATTTTTTGTACACTACTCACGTCTCTAGGATATTTATATCTATGAAGCATGCTTATTTATAAACAAAATCACTTTTTTTCGTGTATAAAGCACTCTATTCACAAAATAGTAACACTAATATTACGGAATATTTGATGTGTCATTTTTTCCTTAGGTACAGCCAAATTCCCAACATCCGACCTTCAAACATCCGACTTGCTCAAACAACCGACTTTTTTCTTCTATGTCCCAAGTCGGATAAATTATTAAACAATTCCAGACAACCGACCCTCGGTCAGACGTTTGAATTCGGCGGCGGGCGGGAGGCAGGTAGTTCGTGTTTTTCTCACTGCCCGCTCGCAGCGCTGGTAGCGGCGTGGCGTTGGCAGGTGTTTTCACCACCGTTGTGTTTTCACCACCGTTGTGCTTCACCACCACATTGTGTCTTGTTTTGGCCATTTATTTTACTTTCTACAGTGAATAATGTCGTCTACAAGTGCTAAACGTAAGCATGTTGTGTTGAACATTGAACAGAAAGTGAATATTATAAGGAAAGTAGAACAAGGTGTTCCTAGACAAGATATATGTCGGGAATTTAACATCGGCAAGACGACTGTGGTGGACATTTTAAAGTCCAAAGATAACTTGTTCAAGTTTTATGCTTGACGGAATGACGGAAATTCACAAGTGACTTGGGATGATGCACAACAAGGTTTAGAAAAATTCATTTCCTTCATGGAAACAAGGAATGAATTCACAACTCAGGAAGTCATGAACCAGTATATGTTGCACTCCCGGTTTCTAAGTTATAGAAGAGCATCATCAAAGCAGTTAACCTTGCAGGAAACATTCAAGAAAGCTGCCAGGCAAACACCTACACCAACCAGTACCTACACCTGTACATTATATATCTATTCTTTATTATATTTATTAAATTATGTACATCCGAACATCCGACTATTCCAATTATCCGACCTACCTTCGGTCCCCCCAAGGTCGGATAATTAATACTTAGCTGTATTTCTAAGTGCCTTATCTTCCACACTATGTACACAAACATTACCCTGGCTTCTCAGTACTTTGCCAG
The DNA here is from genome assembly GCA_016584305.1 of Chionoecetes opilio. Lineage (NCBI taxonomy): Eukaryota > Metazoa > Arthropoda > Malacostraca > Decapoda > Majidae > Chionoecetes > Chionoecetes opilio. The sequence continues at coordinate 23,550 of JACEEZ010023385.1, forward strand.
GGTACGAGCTTTGCCAGGGTGTTCTCCCCCTGGCTCGGGGGTTACTGACTGACTCACTGAGGGACGGTGGAGGGGGTGGGGGTACCGTGGTAGGCGTCCCATTTGTCAAAGTGGCACGAAACTGTAGGACAAGCAGCTGGACACTCCCAGGAACATAATTACTACCATGAGCAGAATTTTCAAATCCGTATGTGGCGGGAAATTAAAGAACGTACTTGAACGTTGTTGACCACAGATAAGCCCCTCCGTGATGACGTACTAGTACACCGTTGACCACTTACAGGTTAAATGTACAGAAGACTCATTTTATCATATTTGCATAAAATAAATATATCAACCAAGAAAATGAAATAAGAATTGGAAACATCATTGAAAGAATTGTTAAATAAAAAAATTAGGAATTGTCATTGACTATAAACTGCTGTGGAAATCCCATTAAAATTTTTTTTTTTTACATGTGGGCATACATCGCCTGTAGGCAGTGTTGACCCAGGGCTCGAATGGTAGTCTCTGGAGGTTCACTTGAGGGCTGTGATGGTTGGTCCTCGCCCGTGGTGGCGCAGGCAGGATTTTTATAGTGACGCCTGTGATTAGAGGCTCATGCCGCCCCCCTGTGTCCTCCGAAGCACTTGCAATCGAAGGTAGAGTTAATGGGCAATTATATGTATAACAAAATATCTAGGTAAATAGGGATAGGCCTACTGTCGAGATAATTCGTAATAATAGGTTAAAGAACACCAAAACCCGAAGGGACCCGACATCTGCTTAATGTGCTTATCTACCTTCACGAACTTCCATTAACCCAATTACCACTATGCACGGCTATAATCTATGACCCCGAGTCAAACTACTTTTTTTCACATGCTATGTGAAATTCATGTACAATATTGCATGTTACTTTCATTATAGACCTTCGAAAGGATTGACTGACCTTCATGAAGTTAACCTTGTTGCATGCCAAACATGATTATAGGCTCCATTCCTTTGCATGCCCAAACCAAGCAAGTTCTTGTCAATGCTTTCGGTAGGGTGTCTCAGTTTGGGACAGATATGGATGAACATGTCCGAGACTTGCGGGAGAACTACCGTAAATGGCGGCGTACGAGTCGACTCTTTGAGCCTGAAAAAATCTCTCCAAAACTAGGGGTCGACTTATACGGCAAGGATAAAATAGGAACCTTTACCACAGAGTGGCAAACAAGTGGATCAGCACTACCAACAATCGCTGTACACCACTTACCGTAACTCCAGCAGGTTACCACAAATATTTCCAACTAAAACTTGTGTTCGGTGAACTTACTTAACATATTTAACACACAGATTAATATATAAATAATAAAATAATAATATAAATTCAGTCTATATCAACACAAAACCATAGGCTGTTTCCAACAGCTAATACACAGATTGTAAACTACTGACCGGAACGCCACTGAACCGAAGCGGCCAATCAGACAACTACAACAACAACTGCCTGGCTGCTCGCCGAGCACCAGAGCTGTCCGCCCAACTCATCATACCTCACACTCTAACAATACAACCGGTAATTCTGATCTACAAATATATCGTGACCATACACTATGGGGGTAAAGACTTTGTAAGATTTGGCCTACCAGTAGCCTACTGTATTTATGGGGCCGACTTATACGGCAAGTATAGGCCTAACCCGTAATCTTGAGCTAATAATCATGAGGTCGACTTATACGCCGCCATTTACGGTATAATTGACTGGTTATTATTTTGGCTGCAAACCTAAGGGTTTACTAACATTAACAGTAAAAGGTTGGAAATTCTTGATATAGATCTACGACACCTTTTGAATATTTTTTGCCTTTACCTTATAACAGGCCAATCAGCTTAATAGAATGCTGAACAGTGCGATTGTGCGTTTAGATGCTCTCCACTGATTTTATTTTCTTGACCAAACTTTACTAGTTTTTTAATCCTCTGTCAATGTGGTCAAATCCAATAAAGCGACGCTAATGCAAAGATGGTAGATGCAGCAAGTGGGAGAGTAACCGTGAGTCTTTTTCCTGAGGAGAATTTCTTACATACACTAAACATTGGTCAAGATGAATTCAATTTGCAACCCTTGTTCAGCCAGCTTACTATTTAGCACTACTATCCGGTCTTGTAAGCAATGCTTACCATGGATGTAATTGTTTTGCATGTACCCTTTAAGTCATCAGAGATTTTTTTGGCTTATCGGGTGGAACCTTCTCATTTTTCTGTTAATCAGATATTTATAACACTAAACTTTCTATCATCTCTAGTTTTAGTGGCTGACGATCTATCTCTATGCATCTGGCCGACTAGGGAATCTATTTACCGCTTCACTATTTGCCTTCCTTCCTATTTCAGGTGCCATATGTTAAATTAAATTTTTAAAGGTAGTCCAGCTGACGCATTGATTCCGTATAAATACTTGATTCTTCAAGTAATTTGTCATCAAGCATTTCATGGATATCAATCTTTTTCTTTATGAGCGATCATCATATGTGGTCGTCGTTTGCCCTTACAGAACTTCCTATCAACGGGTTTCTGGTCACTATCCAAGTGTTGGTTTTTGTTATACTTCCGTGAAGCTCTTACAAGAAACGTCTCCACTCGATTGTTTCTGCTCAAATCTCTTCAGATTTTAACATTCTCTAAAATGTCTTTTGTTACTAATACCTTCTCTGAACTCAAGTTCTCTGACCAGTCGCAGTTTGCCGCGGCTCCCGAGAACGCCTTGCTTGATTACCTAAATCCCATTGTTTTCTATCCCAGTGCACTATAGCCACTTTGTTGTTGTATCAAGCGAGCTATCACGTTGTACAAGCATCTTTCACGTGGAAAAGCTCAATCTTCACAGAACTAACCGGTATTACACATTGTTGTAACATGGTTAGGTACATTTTCATATGCCGCGTGGGCACGCCAGGCGCGTGACCGAGCGATGTTAAGGCATAGGTATGATAGGTATGGGTATGGCACATTGTATTACCGGCTTTATCCAGTTACATTACTGCTGGGTCAGTGATTGTTGAGAAGCCGGTACGTTTGGCGTGAAGTCAATTAGTTTATTTCCATCTCTTATAAATACACTACCCTCCCGAGTTTCACGCTATGCGAGTTTCGTGATCCTAGAGTTTAGCGCAGTCCTAAATTCTTACCATCCCGAATTTTGCGCATTATCTCCACGAGTTTCGCGCTGCTTCGTACACTTTTTTTTTTTTTTTTTTTTTTTTTTCCCCTATAGTGCTGTTTGGCAGTGACCTCCAGGGGTGGGAGGGTAGGCCCTGTACTCGAGGGCTGTAATGGTTGGCCCTCGCCCGTGGTGGCGCAGGTAGGATTTTTATAAGAGTTAATGGGCTGCATTAGTAGAAACCTCCTAGTCTAGTCGCCTCTGTGGTGCAGTGGCTAGCGTGCCTGGCTACGAATCTGTGGGCCCTGGTTCGATCCCGGGCCAGGGCAAGTCAGTGACCAGCCTACCCAGCTGTTCTTCCTTCCTTTCGGGGTTGATAAATGGGTACCTGGGGTAACCTGGGGAAGGTAACTGTGGTAACCCGGGAGTCACACTAGCCCTGTGTCCCTGAGTAATGGGTCCTCACCTACCACAGGCTCTAAGGGCTAATGCCACGGAAATGAGCACCGAATGCCACGCGCAGCTTAGCGTATGCTCCCATCTATACCTTTTTTACCTATTAGTAGAAACTAAATTGGATTAGCTTTCCATTGATATATTTAGTTTTCTGATAAATGAATTAGCACCATGCATAAATTAGCGTTAACTTAATAAATATCATCAATCGAGGTATAAGCAAGCGCGCCACCCTCAGTACTCTGATTGTGTAAGCGACTGAGCGAGGCTCTCTCCGACGGCCTCCGCTCCCGCACACCACTGTCACCGTTCCTCTCACGCACACAGTAGTAGCTACAGCTCATTATTATTACTATGTTTGCAGTGCTTAAGCTGTGTATTAAATTGCAGTGCGAATTGACTAGTCTTTAAGAATTGTAGACGCAAACGAACGAACAAAAATTTCGAATGCAAAATCGGAGCGCACGCGCCCAACTTCGGTATTTACCTAGTTTACCTAGTTGTGTTTTACAGGGCCTGAGCTACACTCGTGTGGTCCCGTCTCCGTATCTACACTTCTCCAGTCTTTCTTTCACATGTGCCGATACCACCTCATTTGATCAGTGTGTGTATTTACCTAGTTGTGTTTTACAGGGCCTGAGCTACACTCGTGTGGTCCCTTCTCCGTATCTACATTTATCCAGTCTTTCTTTCAATTGGTGCACATTATGTGCCGATATCACCGCCTCATTTACTCCATTTCAAACCTCTACATTTATATGAGGGAAGCTGTAGGCTACTTCTGTATATTGTTCAGGCATCTCCCTTTTCCTAGTTCTTTTGTATGTTCTCTTGTGTATCAACCTTCTCTTTGTTTCCGAGTCAGTAGTCTCTCGTTGTCTGTTTCTTCCATCTTTATTATCAGCTTAAAAATTGTTATTAGTCTCCTCTTTCTCTTCTCTGCTCGAGTGTTGTAACTTTATTCCTTCAACCTTTCCTCATAAGAAAGTTCTTCTAGCTCTGGTACCATCTTTGTTGCCATTCTCTGTATCCTCTCCAACTTTTTCATACGATGACCATACAACGGCAGCATATTCCATTTTTGGTCGGATCATTATAGTAATTATCTTTCTCATCATATTTGTGTCCATGCAATGAAATGCCACTCTAATATTCTTTAACATCCTGTAAGTATCTCCAAATATTGTATTTATATTTTTCTGGTTGTAGGTTATTCTGCATTATCACTCCGAGGTCCTGTTCTTCCTGAACCTTTGCAATTACTGTATTTCATTATCCCATTTTATATGGCCATTTATATCTCTTCGCTTTTTCCAATTTCCATCACATGAAACTTATTTACAATAAATTCCATTTCCCATCTTCTGCTCCATTCGTAAATCTTGTTCAGGTCATTTTGTAGAGTTTTACAATCTTTATAGCTTTTTATTTCTCTTAATAGTTTTGCATCATCCGCAAATAGACTAATATAACTTTATTTCCTCCGCCATGTCATTGACGTAAATCGTGAACATTATTGGTGCCAACACTGATCCTTGTGGTACCTCACTAAATACGTTTCTCCATTCAGACTTTTCATCCTTCACTACTGTTCTCATTTATCTTCCTCTCAGATAACTTTCCATCCAGGTTTTGATCACCCCTTGGATTCCTCCTATATTTTCCAATTTCCAAAGTAGTCTCTCATGTGGAACTTTATCAAATGCCTTTTTAAGATCTAGATATACACAGTCTGCCCATCCATCTCTTTCCTGTGTTTTATATCAATTACTCTTGAGTAAAAGCTTATTAATTAAATTGGTCACACATGATCTCTTTTTCCTAAAACTATACTGCCGGTCTGTTATTATACCTTCATTTTCTAAGTATTCCGTCCATTACTACTTCTTTATTATTTTCTCACATATCTTGCATAATGTGCTAGTTAATGACACTGGTCTATAATTTAGTGGTTCATCCTTCTTCCCATTTTTATATATTGGTACTATATCTACTCTCTTCCACTCCTTTGGCACTTTTCCTGTTGTTAATGAGCACTTTATTATATCATACTTGTTCAACCAACTGCTTTCTGCACTCTTTTAAAACATAACCCGACACTGTCTGGTCCTATTGCTTTCCGTTCCTACAATTCCTTCAACAATTCACAAACTTCCTCTTTCTCAATTTATATTTTCCACTCCTTTCTGACTTTTTTCATTCCTTGCAGTTCATTGAATCTTTATTCTTTTGTGAATACTTGCTGAAAGTTTTTATTTAGAATTTCACTTTTTATTTTAGGATCTTTATATATCATATTTCCTTCTTTCAGTCTCTCCACTTTGTCCTTATGCTTGATTCTTTCACTGATAAATCTGTAAAACAGTTTGGGTTCTTCCTTACACTTCAACTATATCCTTCTCATAACTCTTCTCTTCCTCTCTCCTTATGCACTCATATTCATTTCTCGCTAATTTATATTCTTCTTTATTTCTTTTGTGTCTGATTTTTCTTTACTTTTTTCCATGCCTCATCCCTTATTCTCTTTGCCCTCTCACATCTTCCATTAAACCATTCTTTCTTTCCCTTTTCTCTTGGTGTATATAGTGGTACTAGTTTTTCAACTCCTTTCTCATATATACTCAGAAAAATGTTGTATTTCACTTGCACATCGGTCACTCCTTTCATTTCTTCACAGTCAATTTCTTCATAGTATTTTTTCAGTTCTTTCATGTTAGTTTTTCCAAAGTCTTATCTGCTCCTTTTGTACAATTCATCTTCCTCTTTTATTTCCTCTTTCGTCTCCATTTCTAAGACTATATGGTCACTTTTTCCAGCGGGGCACCCATAATTGATCTCATTTGCTAGGTTCTTGCTTACCTTTTGTTAACACTAGGTCAAGTCTTGCTGGTTCGTCATCTCCCCTATATCTTGTGTTTTCTGTCACCCATTGAGTCATCGTGTTTTCCATTGTCAGTTTCAACAATCTATCTCCCCAGGTATTTTCATTTCTTCCTTCAAATGTCTCGCATTTTACTTCTTTGCAGTTAAAATCTCCAACCAGCTGTATCTTTTTACTATTCTTGATTATTTTGTTTAAGTACTTCAAGGTGTCTTCTAATACTTTATCATGTTCTTCCTTGTGTGTGTGTATATTTACCTAATTGTAACATACAGGAAAAGAGCTATGCTCGTATTGTCCCGTCTCCAAATCTACTATTATCCAGCTTGCCTTTGAAGTCCTGAATACTTCTTGCATTAATCACTTTTGCATCAAGGTTATTCCAGGCTTCTATGCTTCTATACGGGAAGCTGTATTTTTTTATGTCCCTCTTTTCATTTCAATTTCTTCTCATGACCTCTTGTACTTCTATCGTCCCACACAAACATGTCTTCTCTCTCAATTTTTTCCAGACCCATTGATGCTCTATACACTGCTATAAAATCTCCCCTTTCTCTTGTTTTCTCAAGAGTTGGGAGTTTCAGTCCTGAAAGTCTTTCCTCATATGGTAAATCTCTCAGGCTTGGAGCCATTTTTGTGGCTGCTCTTTGTATTTTCTCAATCCTCCTTATATCCTTCTTTTTATGTGGTGACCAAATCACTGCCGCATATTCCAGCCTTGGTCGAATCAAAGATGATATCAATTTCTTAATCATCTCTTCATCCAGATATTTGAATGCCATTCTTTTATTCCTCAGCAACTGATATGTATCTCCTGTGATCTTGTTTATATGCTTCTCAGGTGACAAATTATCCGTAATCCATACTCCCAGATCTTTTTTGACCTTTGTTTTGATTATCCATTCATTTCCCATCGAATACTTTCCTCTCTGTCTCTTTTTGCTACTGCCCATTCCATCACTTTACACTTTTTAGCATTAAACTCCATTTCCCATAATTGACTCCATCTGAAAATCTTATCTAGATCCTTTCGTAAATGCTCACAGTCCTCTTTACTTTCTACTTTTCTTTGTAATTTAGCATCATCAGCGAATAAGCTCATATAACTGTTCACTCCCTCTGTCATATCATTTACATAGACCAAGAACATCACTGGGGCCAATACTGATCCTTGAAGAACTCCACTTATCACACTGCACCATTCTGACTTCTTATCTTTTATTACTGTTCTCATCTCTCTGTTGCTCAAAAAGTCTTCCATCCACTTCAGCAAACCACCCTTCAATCCTCCTACATGTTCTAGCTTCCAGAGTAGTCTCTTGTGAGGTACCTTGTCAAATGCCTTCTTTAGGTCCAGGTATATGCAATCGACCCACCCCTCTCTTTCCTGTGTCACATCGATCACTCTCGAGTAAAAGCTTAGTAAGTTCGTTGTACATGACATTCTTCCTCTAAATCCAAACTGGCCACCTGCGAGTGTGTTTGTCTCTTCCAAATATTTCAACCATCTGTCCTTCACAATTTTTTCACACATTTTTGCCACTACACTTGTTAATGATACTGGCCTGTAATTTAATGGTTCTTCTTTGTCTCCTCCTTTGTGAATTGGCACAATATTTGCTCTTTTCCAATCAAGCGGGACTCTGCTCTCCTTAAGGGGGGCTTCCACTGATTATGGCCAAAAAATAGTTTTTTCTGAAAATATTCATGCTAGTGTATCTCATCATCCCGCGTGGTCTCCGTAAGTCTGCCACGTGTACGACTCATACAGCGCCCTTTAAAATTTAAATCCCGCGGCGTGTGCCACACCCCCTTCCCACTCAGCGTTGCTTATTCGCTTTATTTCTTAATTATTTTCATGTTTTTTCCCCGATTTTTTCCCGATTTTGTTGTGCTACGACACTGTACGATATGTTAGGTTGCCTCTGGCAGTGTCTGCACCACCCTGTTGCCGGCCCCGGGCCCTCAGATACCCGTATCGATCAAAGGAGGCGCACCCGCTGTCTGTATGGGGATAGACGCTCAGTGACACCTTCAGACACACCTTCCTGTGCCTTTACCCGCTATTTTTGTTACTGTTACTTACAACCATGCCTCTCGTAAGTAAAAAGCGGAAGTTACTGATGGAAAAGGAATTCTAGCTGAAATTCAAGTGACCTCAGGCTGACCCCAAGTGACCTCTGGTGACCTCTGGTTGACCCTTGACTTCAGGATACGTATCAGGTGTGTCAGAAATATATACAAGCACATTTTTATAGTTATTAACATTGCATTATTGTAGATACAGCTATTTATAACTTATGATCACGTTTTTACCACAATTTAATTTTTTCACATTTGAAGTCTAATAAATCTGAATTGCTTCTACCAAAATGAATATTTCTTGTGGCATACTGATTGTGATGTAACTCTCTACAAATCGGTTAGATAGTTTTCACCTAGAGATAATGTGTAATTTTTGACGAATATTGTAATAGTGCTTTTTTCACTAAATTTTCTCCTTCATTTTCATTATTTTTGCCCATGCTTATTATTTACTTTACACACTTATCATCTTTCACAATTATTTATTCAGATGTCTTGATTTTGAGGTTTATAGGAAAACGTTTTACTCCTTTAAAATTTTTAGCTATTACAATATTTTATAGAACTTTGAAAACTGTCAAAATATTTTTTTGTAGCTCGTAATTTTCATGCGATTTCCTTGAAACCTGGTACATAGCATTGCTATATATATGGGCATCAAACATAAAAATGAATATAATCAAACTAGAAATAAAAAAGTTATACTGAAAAAATTGAATACTTGCTGGCACAGTGGGAAGGCCCCCCTTAAATGAACTCTCAATTACACTATGTAACTTTCCTGCTAGTTGGTTACTGCACTCTTTCATTATCCAATTCGACACTCCATCTGGACCCGGGGCTTTTCTCACATCTTGACTTTCCATTAGCCTTTTTACTTCTATTACGTCTACTTTTATGTCTTCCATTATATTTTCTTTTGCTATTATATTTTTCGTTTTAAATTCACTTTCTCTTGTAAATACAGTCTGAAAGCACTTATTCATCACCTCAGCCTGTTGTAATGCATCTTCGTACACTATGCCTTCTACCTTCAGCTTATCTACTCCTTCCTTGTTTTTCATTTTTCCATTTATATATCTATAGAAAAGTTTCTGTTCGTTCTTACATTTTTATATTATATTTCTCTCATAGTTACTTTTTTCTTCTCTTCGGATTCTTACATATTCATTTCTAGTTGTTTTGTACTTCTCCCATAGATTGATGCCTCCTTTTTTCCTCCAACTATTCCATGTTTGTTCTCCTTCTAGTCTTGCTAATTCACATTTTCTGTTAAACCATTCATTCTTTTTCTTTTCTCTGATAACCATCCTTGGAACATATCTATTTATTCCTTCTGTGTAAATTCGGATGAACTCATCCCATTTTTTCTGGGTACTCCTTGTTGCATGGAAACACAGGAACTACCACGTGTAGGCCTCGCGGCCTCTTGTAGCTTCCTTATTTTCATATGTTCTTATGTCCCTATGAAACTACTCCAGTCTGTCTCTCCGAAAAATGTTCTTAATCCGCCAAAGTCTGCTTTTCCATAATTGTATCTTCCTTTCTTGTGTTCTTCACTTCTCCCCTCTTTTTTGCTATCATTTACTTCAAATTCAATAAGTACATGGTCACTCTTTCCAAGTGGGCACTGATAGTTTACTTTACTAATTACTTCCAGTTCTTTCGTCAATAGTAGATCTAGTCTTGATGATTCTTCGCTACCTCTGAATCTTGTACTCTTTAATCCACCGAGTCATAATGTTATTTATTACCAAATCCAACAATATACCACCCCATGAGTCTTCTCCTCCTTCAGTATACCATTCTTCCCAGCAAACTTCTTTGCACTTAAAATCTCCCATCATAATTATGTTCTCACAATTTTCCATCGTATTCCTTAAACATTTGCCTGTGTCTCTTATCATGTCTCCATACTCTTCTCTCCGCCAGGAATTTGTCTTGGGTGGAATGTATACAAGTACTAATTAAATCTCTTATTCTTCCTTTTTTCATCACCAACTCTTACCTTCAACACCTCTGCCATACCTTCTCCTTTTTCCACATTCCCTACTACCACATCCTTCCTTGTTAACACCATTACACCACCTCCCTTTTTCTGATTTCTGTTTCGCCCCCATAAATTGTATTGACCCTCCCCAACTGGCACATCCTCAGAATCACTCGGCTTCATTTCTATTAAACCCAATGTCTGGTTTCTTGGCTCTCAGGTAATCGTTTACTTCTGTTAATGTTGACACTAGCCCATTTATATTTGTGTACGATACCTGCCATCCATTTTCATTTTCCTTTAAACTGTCTTCTCTTACTCTTTCTCTTTTAGCTACCACTTCTTCAGTTTTTGGTCCAAAACTCTCCAATAGAATTTCTGTTTTTCGTCTTCCGTTCTCAATTCGTATTTTTCTTTGGCTTCTTTAAACAGTACATTCAATCTGGCTCTTTCTTCCTCATTCATATCTTTTCTTATCCATATTTTCTTATATTCTTCTGTCTTTGCCAGTTTCCATGCCTTAGACAACATATCTTGTGCTGTAGCTTGTGACCTAAACTTAACTTTTAAGGGGCGGGCCCCTCCCTCCTCATATTTGCCTAACCTATGTATCTCTTCTATTTCTTCTTCTACCTCCGTATTTTCTTCTACTACTTTAAATATTTCTTTTGCCACTTTCTTTTCTTCCTCTTCTCTTATGTTTTTCTTGGGCAGCACTTTTTCTTTAAAACCAAAAATGATGAGTTCTTTTTGTCCACTGTATCTTTTACTAAATTTTCTTTTTGTTTGATCACTTTGACTACTTCTTTGGTCAGATTTTTCTGTAATTTTCTTGATCTTCTATTATTTGACGTAAGGTTTCTTGGTCTTTTTCTTGTTCTATCTTCCATATCCTTATTTCATCTTTCATTTCCTCTTATGCCATTTTCAATTTCTTATGCACTGCATGCATTCAGTGCATTTTCACTACCTTTTCGTCGCCTTGTTTACAATTAAGTTCGTTCACCCTATTTTTCAGAATAGTATTCTCTTTTTCCAGTACAAACACTTTCCTTTCCATCTTCTCTAGTTTTTCCAAAATCTCGTGTACTATGTCTTCTAGCATTATAACTCTTCTCTGGTTCATTTTAAACCCTAATAAGTCTTTTTCTTAGTGTCAAAGCCATCAAAAGGCGTCCTGGCGGGATCCTCCATCTTTGTTTACTTTTTTCACTTCTACATTTTTTCACTTTTTAGGCTAATCATTTGGAGACGGGACTATTTCACTGCACAGCTCTCACTTGTAGGTACTCTAGGTCTCCTTAGGTCTTCTGCATCCTTGTTTGGTCACAGCAGCCAGTCACCATAGACAGTTGTGGAGGAGCCTTTCAAAAACGCATCTGTACACACAGCTGACAGCTGTGTGTGTGTGCATGTGTGTGTGTGTGCTTGGGGTCGATCTTCTAATATACTAAAGCAGCAGCTGTGTGTCTGTCTGTCTGTTTTGGGTAGCCGACAAGATTGTGATGCCGGCTCTGCTGCAGCACGACAATACGTACCTGTTAAGAGTATTTAGAATACCATAAGACATTCAAATCAGCTACCAATCTGTCCTCACCCTGTGATGTTTACACGATATTGGCGGGAGTCTTTCCACCTCGGCGGATTAGCGCCAACAGCCATTGCGTGTATAAGGAACTTTGTTACATTAGATGAAAATTTGTATACATATTTACATGCAGCCACCACAAATACTACACACAATCAAGTCACACATACAGGAAAATTCAAACAATACGTGGTGAAGCACAGGAGGCAGGCAACGTAGTGAGGCACGGGAGGGCGTGAAAAGTGTTTAAGCCCGGTTCCCACCATCCCGCTTGTACGGCCGCCGTACAACAACAAAGACGTCACAATGACGTCACAACAAAGTCTACCGCACCGCCGTACCGCTGTACGGCCGCCGTACAAAGTTAAATTCAAGTCATCTCTCCCGCTCGGCGGTGTCCGCTCGAGCGGAGTTGCCAACTGTGCCCAGTTACCACAAATACCACTCAAGCGGTGATGATGGTGACGTCTTTGTTTTGTACGGCGGCCGTACAAGCGGGAAGGTGGGAACCGGGCTTTACACTCAGGACAACAAAGCCAGACTCAGCTGATCGCCACATCAGGCAGGCAGGCACACAGCTGCGCACCGCGGCGGTCGGGTTTGTTTTCACTCCCGCCGTCCGACCTGCGTGCACATGTACAGCCAGCCAACATAACGATTTACTTATACAGTAAAACCCTTATAACTCGGCACGATAGGGGCTCTGGCCCTTGCCGAGTTATTCAATGTGCCGAGTTATGCAATGTCCTCCTCTGATATGAGTAAAAAGAAAAGAAAAAAAAATTGTAAATACAGTACTGTAAAAGCATAAAAACTACACTTACCAGTGAACGGGTAGAATGTGCTGGATTTGATATGAAACTCGGCACAAATAGCACGCATGGACGCACCTGCATCCATCCTTGTCAGCACTTTCACCTTTTCCTGCAGGCTCAGGCTCTTCAATTTCATTCCCTTCCTGCTGGAGACACCCTTGCGTGATGGAGCTGACATCTTGATATACAGTACTGTATGATGTAATCCCAAATCACGTAAAATAGGTGGTAAAGTAAAGCAAAGGTCAGGTACCAGCGTGTAGGCTGAGCCGTGTTTTTGTCGTCCAAGCACCATCTTGGATTACAAATCCCAATCCAATAACACTTGCTGAAATGTGTGTTATACTACTTTGTGATATTGTTTGCAATGTTTTGCATTGATTATTATTTCGGCTCCTACCAAGCTTGTTGTGTTTTTGAAGCAGAAACCAATCCTTTTTCAATTTCGACAAAAAACGGAATTCGTATCCAAGACGGTGCTGCTTGGACGACATAAACACGGCTCAGCAGCTGACAGCCTACACGCTGGTTCCCGACCTTTGCTTTACTTTGCCACCTATTTTACGTGTTTTGGGATTACATCATACAGTACTTTATTTCAAGATGTCAGCTCCATCACGCAAGGGTGTCTCCAGCAGGAAGGGAATGAAATTGAAGAGCCTGAGCCTGCAGGTAAGGGTCAAAAGGACAAAAACACGACTTTATGCGACTGAGGATATGCCGAGTGTAAGCAAAGAGATGCAGTTATAACATCAATATGCCGAGATACATTATTTTTTGCCGACTTTCTGTTTACATGTTCACACAAGAGGTTGTGAAGGCATGATATGCAGAGTAAAAACCAAGAGATGCAGTTTAGGGGAGGCGGTAGCAGAGTGGTTAGCGTCACAGAGTGGCGTTCTCGAAGACCCGAGTTCGATCACGAGTGAGACCCATAAATCCACTTGAAATCTTTCTGCACCGTCGAGTGGCCTAAGAACACCTACATGCCCATTAACTCTACCTTCGACTGCGAGTGCATGGGAGGACACAGGGGGGCGGCATGAGCCTCTAATTACAGGCGTCACTATAAGCTCTCTGCCTACATGCGCTATAGGCATAGATGTAAAAAAAAAAAAAAAAAAAAAAAAAAAAAAAAAAAAAAAAAAAAAAAAAAAAAAAAAAAAAAAAAAAAAAAAAAAAAAAAAAAAAGAGGTGCCGAGTTATAATATAAGGGTTTTACTGTACACTGAAAACTGGTGTACCGGTAATGGCGTTGCGCAACATCTGCCCAACCAGCATCGTCAACGGCACCATCTGTGTCGTGCGTGGCATCAGTGCCGACGTGCTGCAGCTGCAGGTCATCACCGGACCGAGCCGAGGCGACGACTTCTACCTGCCTCGCGTACCCCTCATCACGCAGGCAGCATCTGGTACTGGAGTCCGCATACGGTGTCTGCAATTTCCCATCCATGTTGCATTTGCCATGACGATAAACAAGTGCCAGGGCCAGACCAAGAGCTACATGGGAGTCTACTTGCCTACACCAGTGTTCACGCATGGCCAACCCTACTTCAGCCTGTCAAGGGCCGGCTGTGCTGATGCCGTCAAAGTGTTGGCGCCCCGTGGAATCACACGGAACTTGGTCTACCCCGAGGCACTTTGACCAGTGACCAGCGACAGCAACAACTCGATTAGAGTTTGCACTCACATTGTTGTCTAATATATATTACTATTACAAACATAAATACATGGGTCCGAAGGGCCCACAAGCACCTATAAATCACTAAAACTGGGTTAATTCTAATTTGGAAGTGATTGATAACATACAATGCAATACAAGTGTGATTTCTGCCGAGAGAGAGAGAGAGAGAGAGAGAGGGGGGGAAAAAAAGAGGGAGAGAGAGAGACCCCCTTGACTTCACCTAGCTTGACCTTAGTCTTCCTAATACCCAGGTGATAAGGGCACAACCAGGGTCCTGCCCACACCTTGCATACTTCTCTTCCAAAGCATATGTGAACTTTGTTTGTACATAGAAATAAGTTGCTACCCAATCGGAGATTATACGAACACATAATCAAATTCTATATGAAACACAGTTCACTAATTATTGTCATGAAATAAAGATAATTTTGATCTGGAAGTGGTTGCTAAGTGCAATGCAAGACACGTGATTACTGCCTGGATATATATATATATAGAGAGAGAGAGAGAGAGAATGTCAGACGCATCCACACTTTTTTTGGAGTTGAGTGACTCCTGCCAGACTGGGTCAGTGAGGGAGCACGACCCAGGTTGTGGGTACCGCAGGATGTCACGAGTCCCCGCCCACAAGCTGCTCAGTGGCCGACCCTACTATCTGACCCTGGGGTGTTCCATCTATCCCAGGCTATTGAGCATGGTGGTCACCCTTGCCTCCCTGCTGTATTCCCAGGGTGACACAACGTGCTGCTGGCCTCTGCACACTTTTACTAATTCCCAGGGTTCCTGCAGTGTGTGCATGCCAGCCACTGCCAGCGTATTCTAACTGGGCTCCAACCAGGGTCATGTGTGGTGTCCCTTATGTTGCAAGCCTCCAGGGTCCTCCTCATGACACCCAGGGATGTGGAGGCTAGTGCACCAGACTGTTATGAGTGGGTGTTGTAGCTTAGGGCTTCTGTGATTGTCAGCTCCAACCACTTGCCATTCCTTTTCTGTGGTGTTACCTGACCATTAGCGATCTGTACCGCCAATAACCTCACTGTTGGTACGTGTGCATTGGCCAGATAGGATCCAGGCATCTTATCTTGTTTTGTGCCCAGGTGCAGGAATTGGTCCTGGACCAATTCCTGATGGATGACATGACTGTGTTGTACATGAGAAATTATTAGGGAGCCAGAAAGGAGGGGGGAGAGGAGGCCTTTCCATGTGTGGTGTGTGAGTGAGGCAGGAAGCAGGGTGTGGGTTGCGTAGGCAGGATCAGAGTGTCAAGGCAGCGCGTGGCTCTTTATGTTCTGACTGTCACCACTGTTGCAGGTGTTGAGGTCACAGACCAAACTGACTGCTCCACCCGGCACGAACCCGGCTCGCTCCAGCATCCCCGAGGGTTCCCACAGGACCGGTCATCGCGTGTGCTGGCGAGAGTATTGCTGTGGTGGAGGTTGTGGGGCCGGAAAGCAGCATGATGAGTGTCCGAGAGCAGCAAGATCAGTCTGCCTCAGGTGTGGGGAGGCACAAGTGTAATAGCAAGAATCATCTGGAGGCAGGCAGCTCAGGCCACAAGGCAGAGAGTGAGCTGAAGTGCCAAGAGTGTGATAAAACCTTCAAATGCAAGAGTAAGCTTGAGAGACATTCCGTAACACATAGTGGTGTTAAGAATTATGAATGTCTGGAGTGTGGAAAAAGATTCACTCAAAAGGGTCACCTCACTACACACACCCTGACACACAGTGGTGTTAAGAATTATGAATGTTTGGAGTGTGGGAAAAGGTTTTATGCCAGTTCTGACATCAACAAACACACCCTGACACACAGTAGTGTTAGAAATTATGAATGTCAAGAGTGTGGGAAAAGGTTTAGTCGTAACAGTACCTTCACCAGACACACACTGACACACAGTGGTGTTAAGAATTATGAATGTCTAGAGTGTGGTAAAAAATTTAGTAGAAAGTTTCACCTCACCGAACACACCCAGATACACAGTGGTGTTAAGAATTATGAATGTCTAGTGTGTGGGAAAAGATTCACTAGAAAGTCAGAGCTCACCAAACACACCCTGAAACACAGTGGTGTTAAAAATTATGGATGTCTAGTGTGTGGGAAAAGGTTTCATACCAGTTCTGACCTCAACAAACACACCCTGACGCACAGTGGTGTTAAAAATGATCAATGTCTAGAGTGTGGGAAAAGATTCACTCAAAAGAGTAACCTCACCAAACACGCCCTGACACACATTAGTGTTAAAAATCATGAATGTCTGGAGTGTGGGAAAAAGTTTATTTCCAGTTATAAACTCAATGAACACACCTTTAGACACACTGGCTTGAGGGAGTTCAAGTGTGATATTTGTAGCAAGTGTTTCAAGACAAAGGGTGATATTGCCAGGCACGTGAAGATCCACTTTTGAAGTGGTGTGTTGTGTGGACAAGTGTGGCTGTACCCGTGCCTGTGGGAGTGTGTCCTGTGTGGCAATGGGTGGTGGGCAGTGTGTTACATGTATTTACCTAGTTGCCTAGTTGTATTTACCTAGTTGTGTTTTACAAGGCCTGAGCTACACTCGTGTGGTCCCGTCTCCGTATCTACATTTCTCCAGTCTTTCCTTCAATTGGTGCACATTATGTGCCGATATCACCTCCTCATAATTTTTTGGTGATTTATGTCACATACATATATTTAATGCGAGGTCTTACCTAATCAAAACCCATCGTCTATCTCATCCCGACACAATACCCCAGCTAATCAACTAACTAGGATACTTATCGGTGGATAGTGGGTTGAAATCGCTGTAGGCTTTTGATTAATACTGCCTGTCTTGTGATCCGAAGTGGTAGCTGTGATCGAGGCCGCAGGTGAAGTGTGGAGGTGGAGGCGTTATTGTGGTTGGCGTCAAGGAAGCTATTCAGGCTTAATAGACGCAGTACTGATATTCGCTATGTCGATGAGACAAGTCCTATTGTATTTTAACACTATGTGCAAAGAGTCTATATACAATTATCTCATATATACAAATCCACGTATATTTAATAAGAGATGTTAGTGTCACGGATGTCTGGAGTGTACTTATATACAAGCAGGTATATTTAATAAAAGATGTTACTCCCGCAAGGGTCTGGAGTGTACTGAAATCTAAACCAGCGGCGGCGACCGGCCGCACAAATCCTACCTACACGTGTCAATCGTCGGTGGCGGCGAGGCACCCCTACCAATACCTGCCACGTATACATGCAGGATAGGAGCAATATTATAACGACGACCAATAGCCAATCGCTCCAAATTAAGGTGCTAATACTTAATAACCACTGGGAATGCTCATTTATATTAGCCCAGTACTTATCATTTACCGTATTTGCCAGCGCATAAGACGCACCTCCGCATAAGACGCACCCCTATTTTACAAGGAGGTTTTTAGAAAACAATAAATATTGGTGTTTTTGAGGGGGGAAAAAAAATCGTAAATTTATCAAAAGTTATTAAAGAAAAAGAAAAAAGGATTTGCAGGGGAAAGCAAATGATTATGAGCATGTACCTAAATACAATATTCACAGTGCAATGAATGTAAAGAAAATTAACTTTTAAAAATTTAAAGGGAGATGACAGGATAATCAAAATCGGTCATAATATATTGCAGGATCCCCCACGAATTGTATTCTAATTTTTTCTACCTATGCAATGTTTAAATTTTTAATTGTAGGTATGCCTTTGTTGCTTTTTTTCTATGTGTTTAGACTTTGGGGAATTTTGAAGTATATATTGGATTATTTGGTAGGGGGGTTTTAATGTCCTAGAACTCTTCCTACATCTGTGTGCTTTTCTTCATTTGATATTTTGACCCCCATTTCCCATGGGCAATTGAAAATAAGGAATTACCATTGTACCAAAACTAAGTTTTTTAGCCAAAAAATTAGTTAGGTTAAATTAATTAGGTTAGGTTAAGGTGGGGTTTGGTTTAGAACAGATGATATAAGAAAAACAAATATACCAAAAAATATCAGGGGAAAATTTTAGCAATGTTTGGGGCAGACCTAGGGGCAGGCTGCCCCCCCCCCAAAAAAAAAAAAACCTGTAAAAAAAACTTGAGCCCGACAAAAACGAGAGCCGATTAAGGGCCCCCTTTTAGTTACTTGAGGTAAGGATTGATTTGACTTTAAAGCCTCTATAGTTGGGCAGTGATTTTGTTTTTTCTTGTGCCCCGTTTTTTGATGATACAGCCTTTAAAAGTACGGGAAAAATGTTACGCTCAAAAAACGACTGGCGCCATGTTGGACGTACTATTTAAACAGAGCAAAACGCTGTAAAGCGGCCGCAAACTATTATGTATAATAACCAACTTGCTTACCCCAAACAGGGCAAGATGCCCAAAAACCCTCCTTAAAAGTGATGTATAGGTATTCCGTGTTTGTGAATTGTAAATTGTAGTTTATAAAAAAAGTGGATAGACAAGATAAGTCCCCTGACACCTGACAAATGTGACTTCTGGGGTCGGCATTCCCTTTTAAAGGGGGCTTAAATGAACCCGCAATGACATGTAAACTAGCAATAACGAACTCATAGAGGAACAGGGAAAATGTATGGCTTTTCTTTCCCCACATAAACAAACACACCCTTTGTCTCTACTACCATACAACCTTTACTAACCAAATTTTTTACCTGTTCCTTATGAGTTCGTCATCTTCTAGCTGTACATGTCGTTCAGGTTCATTTTAACTCCCTAAAGGAATGCCCCACCAGAATCATCACTTGTCTGGTGTCCCCGGGCCACTTCGCCCTGCTATCCCTTTTTTTTTATAACTACAAATTACATATTCACAACACGTGAATACCCACTACAAACACTTTAAGGAGGATTTTCTGGTCATCTGCGTAGTAGGGGGAAAGCAAGAGTTTAAAGGTTAGTTAGGTTAGTAAAATAAAACTTAATTTGCGGTTTTCTGGCCAAAAAAAGCCGACAGCTGATCAGGCAGATCATCTGCATTTTAGTTAAAACCAAACAGCGCGTTCCCCCGTGTTGTGATTTTTTGGCCCCAAAAAGGTTTTATTTCATTTATGGCATTTCTCAGCAAAAGAATATGAGTCAGTTATTAGCCTATATTGCCCCAAACTTTATAATACTCCCTGTTTTGGGGTGAGTAAAAGGGGCCATTCAAAAAAACATCAAAAATATTCAGGAGGATTAAGGGGCTTTACACGGCACTTTTTGCTCAGGAGCGCTGCTCATGAGCAGATTTCACTGAGCTGCTCACAACTATTTTCACGGTGATCTGTGTTTTGATGACAAAAAGCATAAGACCTGAGTGCGGTAAAAGATACAAAAAGATCATAGCGCTTCCTAATAAGCGGGGCTTGTTGTAATGGAGATAGCTTTATTTTGCGCATAAAAAAAAAAAAAAAAAAAAAAAAGTATACTTTGTGGTTAAAGTTAGGTTAGGTTTCATTACAACCTATAAGGTTAGGTTAGGTTTCATTAAAACCTTTAAGGTTTGGTTAGGTTTCATTAAAACCTTTAAGGTTAGGTTAAGTTTCATTAAAACCTATAAGGTTAGGTTTCATTATTACATTTTTTTTTGGGGGGGGGGGGGGGTGCGCAAATAAAACTCCATTAGAACAAGCACCTATTGTAGGCCAGAAAAAATAGGGAAATACTTTGGAACTCATCCTTCCGGCTTTGACTGAAATGAACTACCCGCACTGTATTGTATGCTTTTTTGTACTTCACATCTGTAAAGGTTCCAGCGTGCGCTCAGCCTTGGTTAACCCACACGGCCGCTATGAAATATGAGGTGCCTCAAAAAATTATAAGTCCAGTTAGGTTAGGTTAGGTTAGGTTAGGTATACTTTGTGGTTAAGGTTAGGTTAGGTTAGGTTAGGTATACTTTGTGGTTAAGGTTAGGTATACTTTGTGGTTAAGGTTAGGTATACTTTGTGGTTAAGGTTAGGTTAGGTTAGGTATACTTTGTGGTTAAGGTTAGGTTAGGTTAGGTATACTTTGTGGTTAAGGTTAGGTTAGGTTAGGTATACTTTGTGGTTAAGGTTAGGTTAGGTTAGGTTAGGTATACTTTGTGGTTAAGGTTAGGTTAGGTTAGGTATACCTTGTGGTTAAGGTTAGGTATACTTTGTGGTTAAGGTTAGGTTAGGTTAGGTTAGGTATACTTTGTGGTTAAGGTTAGGTTAGGTATACTTTGTGGTTAAGGTTAGGTTAGGTTAGGTATACTTTGTGGTTAAGGTTAGGTTAGGTTAGGTATACTTTGTGGTTAAGGTTCGGTTAGGTTAGGTATACTTTGTGGTTAAGGTTAGGTTAGGTATACTTTGTGGTTAAGGTTAGGTTAGGTTAGATTTTTACTTATAGTGACTTTGATGATTTTTTTGGGAGCCATAAATCACTTATATTTGCTTCCCTCACCCAAAACCCCCGTATTCCCGCCAGTTCTCCAGCTTGTTGGCTATAGGGGGAAGAAAAAAAGATAGGGGTGAAGGACTTCTTCCAAAGTTTTTACCAAAAATAGTTGGTGTCTCTGAAAACGACCGCGAAACTCTCATCCATTATTACCAAAAGTTGTTTCGTAGTCTATATGAAACCATAGTCGTTTCGTACACTCAGCGCAGAGTTGAACTTGACTACTAGAGTTACGAAATGACACCAGGTATGTACGAAAATACTCAAAATCAGTGTACGAAACTAACTACTTTCAATTCACATACCAAATTAAGAAGTTTTTTTGATTAGGCCAAAGGCTTTTGATTTATTTAAACTTCCTGTAATCCCCGTGAGTAGCTTCTATGGACCACTGTGGCCCGCGCCGTACCCGTGGCCGTGGTGGTACGGGGCTGACGCCGTTATAGTGGACGAGAACTACGCGTTCGCTCTTTAGGTCAGACACACACACTCGGGTGCTAACACTGCACTCTTAGCCTCTCTCGCTTTACCATATACACCACACCTGTCACTACACACCTGTACGGCCTCGCAACACACCTGTCGCCTGTGTATCACCGTAAATAAATTACTTAGGTCAGGCTTCTTAGGCATTGAGGGTGCATGTTTTCTTTTTTAATGTTTTTTTTAACAAATAAAGGGCTATATATGTTCCATATTGTAGGATGTGCCTGAACTAAGTCAATCAGTAAGCTTTCCATCTCGTCTGTCCAGTCAGCAGGCATGTAGATGTCTTTTTGAGAGTTTTAGAAGAAAATGATCTTGCAATAAATAATATAGTCATCCACTAATTTCGGTCCTTTATAACAGAAAACGTTTTTGCTCACTCAAATGACGAGCAAAAATAGCTTCGAAGTAGTTCTCTGTTTGCTCAACCAAACAGGCTTTCATCGAGCAAAATCCTCAAAACTGCTCAGTGAAATCTGCTCACTGAGCAGAATAGTGCCCGTGTAATAGCCGCTTAAGTTTCGGCCTCAAAATCGGTGGTTGCCCAATAACAAATATTTACGAAGATATTTAGTCTACAGTTAGCTACACTGTCTGTAAGGTAGCCATCTCTACCTTGTTGTTATTGTTGTAATTGTTGAAGGGCACCGTTGTCGGGATCGACGATATTTGCCCTGGTTTACACCTATGAATCTATCACAGTCGCGAGGGTTGATTAGTCTTCTTCAGGAAGGTACAGGTGAAGGCTGGTTCACACTCTGAAATCACGGCAGCGTTCCGTCAGCCGTGCCTTGTATTCACACTATTCGTCACGGTTCTGTCATTTTCGGCAGTTCCTGCTCACCCTCTAAGCAGACATGGTGCCTCAGAGGCTATGGTTGAAGAAATTTGCATTAATAGCACTTATGTTGGATGAAGAAGAGGAGTTGAACTCTGAAAGACACTGTTTTGGGTACATAAAGCCTTGAGAAAACTATACTTATCAGCACGGCACAGTCTCATTACGTTAAAATATTCTTCCCCAGAAACCGTTACGTGACAGGACAGTGGTGTATTGGAGCTGTGACGGCGGCGCACCGTTAAGTGTAATGCCGGCCACACACACCGGCGCGGCCTGTCCGGCCGACGAAAAGGGGCGTGGCTAGAGGCGGCCGGTGTGTGTGTGGGGGTGTTTTTCATCCGGCGGGGCCTGTCGCAGCGGCCGGATGAAAATCAGTCGACGCTTGAAAATTCCGTCCAGCGCGGCCTGCCGCCTGCGTGTGTGTGGGTGCCTTCCGGCGCGGCCCGCCCCTCGCTCGGCCAGATAATGACTAATTGTACCAGTTATAATTGTATTTATGATAATATAGGTATTATATATGACGTATTATATATAGTATGACGTATTATATATAAGTATTATATATGGCTGCACATGCAGCCATCACCAACAAGTCATTTTCGGACAGCAGATTCATGTTGTCACCACGGTGGTCCGACGTGTACTGTATATTTTCATGAGGCGGCTGGTGTGTGTGTGGCAGTGTTGTAGTCAAGACCAGACCCTCCGAGACCAAGACCAAGACCAGACCCTTCGAGACCACGACCAAGACCAAGACCAGACCTTCCGAGACCAAGACCAGCCCTCCGAGACCAAGACCCTCCGAGACCAAGACCAAGACCAGACCCTCCGAAACGTACCAAGACCAAGAACAGACATATGAAAATATTTTTTATAAATATGACTATTATCTGAATGTTTTTGGTCTGTACTGCGTAAATACTAAATTGTATAGTCCTGTCCTGTTTGTAAGGAATGGGTTTTAATTTTTTTTCTCATAATGTACCTTTGAATATAACGGACCTAATTAAATTTTCCATATAGTCTCAGGTATCAAATGCAAAAATAATAAAAAATGCCAAATTAAAAATGACGTCGTGCCAGCCTTGTCCGTGATGCTTTAATTGCTTGCAGAAAGTACAAACTGCTGTGTGCTTCTGGTTTCCGTGTTTCTCATAAAAAAACTACTTGTGGTCCTTGAACGCAAATTTGATAGCTGCTGAAGATGCCGACATGATTACTCATTCCGGTGTGCGAACGGTGGACTAGTCTCAGTTTGAGACTAGTCCAGTAGCCTACACCTCACTGTCCGACGTCCTATGTCACTGCCAGACAGAGTTGCCAGGTCCTGCCAATTGTTGTATTTCTTGCCAGAAATTATTCAACAAATTTTGGAATTTGCCAGAAATATTCGCTAATTGAATTTCATTTTCTTATGATGAAAAATTGAAAATGCCAAAAAAGTTAAGTGAATTGCCAAAAGTATATTTTGCGGTTTGTGCACCTGACAACCCTGCTGCCAGATGTGCTCGATGTAACGACTAACGAGCTCTGGTAGAAGGGGGGTAAGGGTAACGTATAAGGGAGGAAATATATTTACAAATTTAATATATGTGAACAACTGAACATCTAGGTCAAATATTTCTGCTTTCATTGCTTCGTTGGCATGAAGAAACAAACATAGGAAAATAGCAATTTGTGTGGTTACGTTTTCCAAGCGAGCTAGCTAAACCTGTGGTGTATGTGTACGAAGGGTGCGGGGATTGCATAGGCCTACACATATATGAAGTACACGGAGGTGAACAGAGCTGCAAACATGCGTGCGTGCAAACGGAGATTATCACTGCGAGAATGGCCACGTCATGCATGTTCTCTCGACTCGCACGCACTCTATCAGCGCTCGCAGGGTTCAGCTCATGCATCATCACCGTAGAGCTAGTCAGGCAGTATCAACAGACAGTACAACGCTGTATGGCACGCCGTGAATCGAAACAGCCATAATTTTTCTCCGTGTATGATAATAAATTCCAACCTTCCCCACGTCGCGATGCACTTTTTAATCCTGGTCTCGACCTAGTCTCGAGCCAAACTCCGAGACCAGAAGCTTCGAGACTAAGATCAAGACCAAGACCACATCAAACGAGACCAAGACCAAGACCAAGACCACATCAAACTGGTCTTGAGACCAAGACCAGTCTCGAGACCTACAACACTGCTGTGTGGGTCTCGTCCGGCGAATGATGCCTCGCCACTTTTTGTCGGCCGGACAGGCCGCGCCTTTGTGTGTGTGGCCGGCTTAACACGTCTATTTGTTTGAATGTAAGAAATTCTAACGGATGTGATGAGACGGTGCCATGTCACCATGATGGTATGGTGTGATTCGGCCTTGAGGCGGACGATGTGGACCCGTGATGGGTCTTGGTCTTGCTTGGTGCACCGTGTGGAAGACTTTTGTCCCGTCTACATCTACCGTTGCAGCCTTTTTACTAGCACTCTTTCATACAGTTTCCTTATCCGTAAAGGTACAGGGGTGAGGATTGAGGGGTCGAGGTGGTACAAAGGCCTATGCTGTTTCCTATCCCACCTTGCTTATCACTGTAGCGGCGCTAACACAAACTCACACACGCACCTGCATCGGCTTAGGCCACCCCCCTTGTCTGGGAACAGGATTAGTGGGTGACCTGACGCTGACCTGACTTGTCCTCGCTGACACAACTGCAACACCAGCCAGGTAATTCAGTCAGCCACAGGACACACATAAACACACACGCCGCGCACCTCTAATCCCCACGTTGTACAATGACTCGCTGTCAAATAAACTACAAAGCCACGACGCACTTTCTCCATCCTTGTGTGTATAGACAGACTCCCCAATATACTACACCTTCCTCTCACCGATCAAACTAAAAAAAAACTTTAACACGCTCTTTGATTCACTATTTCATTTATCAACAATACTCAGTCCAGCAAAAATTCCATCACCATTTTCTGCCTCCCTTCTATCATCTCCTTCCAACTGTTGTGTCAACTTGTGTGGCCCAAGTCGAATGCGGGTTAAGGCTACATCTAATATGCGGGATGTTTGTCTTTATCCATGGGTGCGGGGATGACTCTGAGCGGTAATGACCCATGGTGGGTGCGCGGAGGGCGTCGCCGAGTGAAGCATCCCTGGTGAAGCGGCAGACCTGAGATATCAGACGTTTTACAATGGAGAGCAGCAGCGGGGTGTGGATGATGTTTACATCTGACACGGCCATCTTGGCAGCAACAATCACTATCGTGTTGGCCCAGCTCTTGTTTTCTCTTAAACTCCAACCTTTTCTTAGTATTATGCATTACTGTTGATAACAGTTACTAATTTGTGCTCAGTGGACTACAGCTAAGTATTAATTATCCGACCTTAGATGGACCGAAGGTAGGTCGGATGATTGGAATAGTCGGATGTTCGGATGTACATAATTTAATAAATATAATGAAGAATAGATATATAATATAATAAAGAATAAATGAGCCGATGTTAAATTCCCAACATATATCTTGTCTAGGAACACCTTGTTCTACTTTCCTTATAATATTCACTTTCTGTTCAATGTTCAACACAACACGTTTACGTTTAGCACTTGTAGACGACATTATTCACTGTAGAAAGTAAAATAAATGGCCAAAACAAAACACAATGTGGTGGTGAAGCACAACGGTGGTGAAAACACAACGGTGGTGAAAACACAACGGTGGTGAAAACACCTGCCAACGCCACGCCGCTACCAGCGCTGCGAGCGGGCAGTGAGAAAAACACGAACTACCTGCCTCCCGCCCGCCGCCGAATTCAAACGTCTGACCGAGGGTCGGTTGTCTGGAATTGTTTAATAATTTATCCGACTTGGGACATAGAAGAAAAAAGTCGGTTGTTTGGACAAGTCGGATGTTTGGAGGTCGGATGTTGGGAATTTGGCTGTACTGCTCAACACAGATCACTCCAAACCCCTTAGTAATACACCACCGGCTGTTCTGCATTCTCTGCCCGACCTCTCATGCGCTAATATGGCCGCATTAGACGCAGGGTGAACTTTGCAGTCCTTTTTAAGGGAAAAAACTGCGTCTTATGCGCCGGCAAATACGGTACTTAAATTATCTTATATTAATACCCATTACCATTATAATTATATATATACATCCCTACGCCCCCCTTTGATGAGCGGATAATACCTCCCTCACAAGGGTGGGGAAACAAACCACCACTCTACCAATTATTGAGAGGGTGGTTGGTGGATAATTTCCACAACTGGGGGCCGGCGAAAACTGAAGTTCCGCTTCATGTGACATCACCCCAGGCCACATAGCGCCGGAACATTTGAATAGTGGTTTCGGCACTTTGGTCTTTGGCTATTTTGAAATGTATAGCCCTGATAGAGGTACAAGTGAATAAGCAGACATATACTTGATCGGGGGGAGAGTTATCTCCTGATGTTATAATATCCCCAGTATAGTCCTCACCATTGACCTCAATTGGTTTTAGGATCTTTCTATCAGCGGGAAGTTCAGGGGGACCTAGATAGGAGACTAGTCTACCTTCAGATCTATTATATTGGGGCATTCCAGGACAAGTCCAAGAAAAATGAGATTTAACACCACACCGTCTCGGATTTCCATGAAAATTGGCTCCCAGGGTGCTTTTGGCCAAAAAAAAAACGATTCAGCAAATTTCAGCTCTCTATCTCTTATAGTTCAAAAGTTATGGCCTCGTGAAATTTCGAAAAAAGGTAAAAATGTCCTTGACCTTAACATTTTTGAAAGGTCATAGCTTCCTTATTATAAGACCTAGAACAAAATGTTTTGCATGTTTTTTGCTCAGAATAAGCCAGGGAATCTTCCTAGACTTACAGAATTTTAGTAATTCAATTTGGAAAGGAAATATAAGAGTTGACCTCCTTGACCTTGACCTTTAAGCCCCCACCTGACAAAAATTTATTCACGCAAAAAAATAAGATTGACCACTTGACTATGGGTTGCAACAATAAAATTTATTAATATTAATTGGGGTAAGGGGTATATTTGAAGTCAAACAGGTGTATTCAACAAATAAATGCAAAAAATGTCAACAGTTTGGAAGATTTTCACAAGTTCAATTGTGTTGTTAGCACGCTGACAGGCAGCGATGCTCAGCAGTAGTCATTTCGTCTTCTCTGAAACAATATCTAATTCTCCTCCCCGCTTGCAGCTTTGGATTAGACATAACTAGAAGAATGTCACCCCCAGGCAGCCACAATCTGTCCACTTTTGATGGAAAAGCATGGGATCCAGACTTTCCTTGGGGCCCGAGAAATGAGACAAGCAAATCTCCAAATTCATCAGACAACTCCTCTATCATTGCAAACCAAAGCTGTTTCTCATAAAAGCATCCCACAACAAGTTCTCACTCCTCCACCACAAAGTCATCTTCCAACTTGTCATCAGATTTCAGACATGATACTGAACGTCCCATTTGCTCAGTTGACACCTTGAACACCTGGAGTGTCCCAAATGGCTCCACAGGCACAAATCTGTGGTAATGCTGAGTACCTGTGACAGGCACAGCTTTCATGAAACGCTCCGCAAGGGATTCTTTTTTCAGTGCAACCATTTCTGAAGAAACATGAAAGAATTTAATTTTTGATTCAAAAGAAGATTTTGTTACGAAATCAAACATAGCCAAGGGAGTTAGGATTTGATTTGCATGTAGTCGTTGCATGCTTGCCTGGGCCACTGCTCTCTTGACCGTCCCACCAATTCCGTCACAGGCATTTTTGCCATGTGATGTAGCGAAGAAATTCCATTCACAGTCAAAAGATTAAAAATTAAATTCTTTTAATTATGAGCCTACCACAATTGCTGGTTATGAGAGCGGAGGCGAGGTGTTTCGCGGCGTCAGATACAAGTCAACAGCCGTTCAATTACCATACGCCAGGTAGTAGATAACATCAGCCTGTAGTCACGTAGTTAGTTGTGGTGGTTGTAATTATATACGCCTTGCTTCGTGTCTTGACAGGCCAAGCAGGCACTACCACCACTTGATATAATATTATCAACTAACAATTATTATTTTTAGTGACGTAATCTTGGATTTAATATTTTATTTGACTTAGTTATTAACTAAATCATGGCGAAATTAGCTAAGCATTCATTATCAGCTAAGTTAGCAATGCTCACACGAATATATAATAAGTGTGAGGAAGCAATTAAGGCAATACCTATTGATTATATGAATTTAAAGACAGGTCTACCATTGTTAAATGAGCAATGGAATAAATGTGAGGAGGTTTACTTCCAATATGAAGTTCAATTAAGACAAGCTGGGGATAAAGAAATGATTCACCAATGTGTTATCAATCATGAACACGAATGTCAAAGATATCTCGATAAGGTAATTGTATATGAGGGATTACTGGAGTGTGCTCATATTCCATCAACAGCTAAAGTTTCTTTAACTCAAGATTTGTAAGGTACCGGAACCGCCCCCACCTACCAACCGGAACCCCCCCCACAGGGAGATCAAGATTATTACACCTATGGGTAATCAGCTATATCAGCCACCCTTAGAGTTTAAAGATCCCTCGTTAGTGGGTATTTATCCTGCGCCTGTTACGCAAATCAAACAGCCTGTAATTAAGATTCAAACTTCTCAGCCTACCAGTAAACCACTAAGACCTACTCAAATAATAGATACAATCCCTAATTCCAGGGCTACTTCTAATGAAGTACGAATAATAAATTGTGTCTTATGTGAGGGGGAACATCCACCCTCCACATGTAATATCTATTCAGATTGTTACACGAGAGTTGAAAGGTTAATGAGCCTTGGTGATTGCCTAACCTGTCTCCGTGGTAAACATGCTTCAAATGCATGCCCTATAAGCTTAAGAATTTGTAGGAAATGTAAACAATCTGTTCATAACATCGCTCTTTGTCCTAACAGTGATAATAACTCAGACCCTACAGTAGTTAAAATGGCAGTCACTAATAAGAGTAGTTCAGCAGCTGTTCCTACTGCCGAATTGAAGGTGTGCCACAATGGTAAGTCAGTCATTGTAAAGACAATGTTTTACAGTGGTGCACAACGATCCTTCATAAGCAGAGAGATAGTTGAATTGTTACAACTACCGATAATTAATAAAGTTAATTTAGCCATATCAGGTTTTCTTGCCAATACAGAGGCTCAAACCTTTGACATAGTTTAACCCCTAGTCCAATTAGGAAGATATAAATGTAGGGTAGCTGCTGTAGTAATTAATAATATTGGTATTAGTTTGACTGTTAATGGACTAAAAGACACAGCTGAAATGCTGAGGGATAATGGTGTTAAACTAGTTACTAATACCTTCGAGGACGTTGATGGTCCCTTCCAATTAATAGGCGCTGATTATTTTGGGCGTTACCTAAGGAAGGTCATCAAAAGACATAACGTCTATGTTCACCAGTGCTGGTGGTAAGGTAATAATGGGACCCATCCCACATACTCACCAAGCCGAACAAGAGGAGAGTGTTCCTAGCCATGCACAGCCCCTATTAATTACCAGAATTGGAACCACTTTCTTGCCCACACCAATAAGTGAGGTAGTAGAGGAAAGTGATATTCCAGTTCATAATGAATATATCGCCACTAATGAAAATCCTAATAATAATGTGTCGCGAGGAAATAATAACCTCTAATTATACACAGGATTATGGTTTAAATGCCCTACCTGGCTGAAAGAGTGTAATATTGATCCTAATCAGGTTTCCACTCAGCCAGACATATCTGTAGATACAATAAGGGAACCTGAATTAATCCCAGATCCTGTGATAGACATAGAAAGGTTTTTTTTATTGAGCAAACTAATTAAGACTACTAATTTAGTCTTCCAATCCATTAAAAGGGATAGCTCTGATCCTTTGAAGTTTTGGATCAGAACAATACAAAAGCAGGTATTTCCTGAGGAATATCAGCTCTTGGCCTCAGCCAGCCCACATAGGAACAAATTGACCAGATTATTAGGTCTGAACCTAGATCATGAGGGCATAATTAGGTGTCGAGGATGAAATTTGAAAGCTGATCTTCCAAATACCACCTGCCATCCCATATTAATTCCCAAACGCCATCATCTTACTAAATTGTTGGTGGAAGAATATCATAGGAACTCATTACAAGGCGGAATGGCTACAATATTAGCCGATATCAGGTGTAAATTTTGGATACATCATGGTAGACAGGCTGTCAAATATTACCTCAAATCTCTCAATAAATAGGGGCATTCCAGGAGAGGTGGACCAAGTGTGGGTCTCATGCTCTCCATGCTTGAAAATGTTGTAACTCGCCGACGGGGACGAGAAATCTGGTAGACGAGAGTACGTAGTAGGTACCATAGCATAAACCTTCACCATCATCCACTTAGAATGCCACCACAAAACATTGCAAGATATCTCAGTATGCATGACATTCTACTGTTGATGGACATGAAGTTAATTAATTGGTAGGTAGAGCAGCTGATAGGTATTGTGGAAATGACTAGCATTGCGTTTAATTTAAATTAGTATGTTTATGCGAGAAGATGTGGTTGAATATGAGTTGAAAATGACAATTCGTCATTGTGTGCAGTGTGATGTGCAGTTTGGTGTGATATCCGGTGATTACTGAAAAGATATAGTTTTAATTTTGTTTTAGTAAACTCGATCTGCAAACAAAAGTCCATATGTCTATTTGAATTATCTTTGTTTATTTTCATGTGTTCATATTGATTACCGGTATCTAAAGCCGGCCACACACACCGGCGCGGCCTATCCGGCCGACGAAAAGGGGCGTGGCTAGAGGCGGCCGGTGTGTGTGTGGGTTTTTTTTCATCCGGCGGGGCCTGTCGCTGCGGCCGGATGAAAATCGGTCGGCGTTGAAAATTCCGTCCGGCGCGGCCTGTCGCCTGCGTGTGTGTGGGTGCCTTCCGGCGCGGCCCGCCCCTCGCTCGGCCAGACTAATTGTACCAGTAATTATTGTATTTATGCTAATATAGGTATTATATATAGTATGACGTATTATATATTGGTATTATATATGGCTGCACATGCAGCCATCACCAACAAGTAATTTTCGGACAGCGGATTCATGTTGTCACCACGGTGCAGTGGCGTAGCTAGGTATTTATGATTGGGTGGGCACCTGGGAGGGCACAGCTGACTATGGGTGGGCACTAGATGAGCTGAACAAGCCCATACAGCTGGGGAGTTTGGTGGGGACTGGGGACTTACTTTCACTTACAGTGCCAAGACCCCCCCCCCCCCTTGCATATTTTGCATTCTGACCAATATCAAGAGTTTATCTGATGTCGTATGGACTATGGAAGGTTATTAGATTTTATTCTAGGAGTGTGTGTTGAGTACTGTAGGGTATCATGCAGTTGCTGATGGAGAACGAAATAAAGCAGTCATGACAAAATGAAATACATATATTACCACTTATACAAAATAGAAATGACATAATTGATACTGAAAATAAAGAAAAATGCAGAAGTTTTAAAGCAGCAGGCAAATAAAATAAAAAATTCCACTGAGAAAGTGAGAATACCTCACTTAAGCAGAATTGTTCTGTTCTTGTGGTTCTCAGCAAACTTATCAACAAATTCTTCTAAATCAAGGCTTTTAACTCGCCTGCTTTCAATTGACAACACAGCAAGATTACCTAATCTCTCATTGCCCAATGTATTTCTCAGTGTAGTTTTGATTAATTTCAGAGCAGAGAAGCTTCTCTCTGCTGAAGCTGATGACACAGGTAATAGGTAGCTACTACAGAAATTTTGGCCAGTCTGTAGAACTCAGGAAATGCCTCTTCATATGGACCAAGAATTCTCACTATATCTAACAGTGATTTGGGCTTTTCATTGTCACTTACTGCAGGCAGGTGCCGGCCCGCCGGGAGACAGGGACGGGACGCGTAGCAAGATTACCGGGCTCGTGCTGGAATTGTCTGGCTACTCACACACACTCAGGGCCCCTGAGTGTGTGTGAGTCCTAGGCCTTCCCACTGAGTCAAGGGGAAGGCCTAGGCAAACATAGGGGTCCTTTTTCTGCCGTATACTCACGTAGCCAGTAATTACAAGTTCAAGGTCACTATAGGCAGCGGCAGGACGAACGGGGAACGCGTCACCACAGTTTACCTCGCTCAGCTCAATGTCACTGTTTACTGTTCTCTACCTTAACACAGACCACAATACAGTGCACTGTCTCTTACCAGTCACTAACTCGAGGGAGAAGCACCAGGGGCTGACAGTGGCGAGGAAGCAGGTACAGACACGCTGAAACGAGTAATGGCGGCGCGCGGGGTGCCAGCTTATCTCGTGCCTCGTGGCGGTGGTGTGTCCCTGTCGTGAGTCGGTCAGCTGTTCCCCTCAGTGTATCTCTCACACCGCCACAGGCGTGCGGCGTGCTACCTCGTTCAAATAACTCCCCTCACATCTCGAGACATTCTCGCCCTTGTAACAGTACATTATTAGAAAATGTAAACTAGAAAATATTGGTTTATATTTAACATTCAGTACCTGAAAGTGAAAGATGATACGAATCAGGGCTGGGTGAGACGTGACTCACGTGAGAGCCGGGGTGGTCGCTGCCGTAGCAGCCGTACAAGGCCATGAATGATCGGTCACTTACTTTGTGTTGTTATGTCGTTCCAGAGAACGCGTATAAGACACGTACAAGAGGGAGACACTTACCAATTCGAGAGAACTGGAACCCAAAATGCCAGGGGTCGCTGGCAGTTTTAACTCACTTTTTTGATAAGTTGGTCTACTGGAAAACAAAATATGGGTTTATTCCACTGCACTTAAAACACAAAAGTATAATATTAAGAATGATTTTCTTCTATATGTATATTGTATAGAAGCCTGATTCTGTAAAACATTGTATATAACCAAATAACCAAGTAGGTTATAGTTGAGGAGGCGAGGTAAATGCTACTCTATGATATTATATAGTCAATAACGTATGTTTAGAAGTTATTTATACCTAGGCAGTCATATTTTCCTGTTATTATTGTGTATCAATCAGATAGAAAGCCTGGGCAGAGATGCTCGAAAGAGTTACGGGCCCGTAAGTACTCCCCTAAGGGACTTTTACCTCGTAGCGCCTCTAAGGGAGATGCTCAAACCATTTTTTCACTTGCTACGGGACCGCGAGGCTAAGGGTGGTCGGGAGCACCCTTAACTCCCTAAGGGAGTGAAATTTGAAGCGGCTAGACGTCAACAAACAATAAATTACAAGTTGTATCACTATACTTTATGTTTATTGTGTATTATAGAGCCATTTCATGCTTGCCTGTTTGAAATGTGATGTGTTTATTGCTTCATTGACTCCATATATATCATATTTAACATACAATACCTATAGTACTTGTAATAAATTCATATCAGGGCAAACCTATATATTAAATATATATATCGGTCGACTTCTTGAATCAAAACGTATAGTTCATCATACAAGTTTGGCCGCTATAATGATCCGGTGGTGGTGGTGGTATCAAATGTCTGACGTACTAGTACACACGCACGTATACACACAAGCAAGGATATTATAAAGTTATACTATCCTTGCACACAAGTGTCACGTGTGTCACAGTGAGGTGTTAGCCCCCCCGTGTGTCTTGTCTGACCTAAAGAGCGAACGCGCAGTTCTCGTCCACTATAACAGTACCGCCAGGGCCACGGATACGGCATACGTACGGCGCGGCCCTGCAGGGGTCTATAGATACTAATCTCGGGCACACGAGACTCGAACCTATGATCAGCGCATCAAGGTATACCCTGGGTACGTCTCTGTAGTAATCAGTGGGAGAATATTACGCTGAAAGGCTAATGTGGCAGCTATGTATTATCGTAACATTCTGGCGATAGTGAGCTAAAATCGGCCCTATTTCGGAAATCAGCCAATCTTAGCTCAACACCGGCAAACATAGTTTTTAGGTTTAGGTTAAGTTATATTTAGGTCTGGTTTAGGTTAGGTAAGGTTTATGATAGGTTTGTGTTCAGTTTTGTAGAGTTATTTAGGTTAAATAAGCGTCCGCGGGACGATTTCCGAAAGAGGCCGATTTTAGCATAACAGCGGCATTTGAAGTCTCTTTAAATTTATTTATCGGGCTCCCTGACAGCTGAGAGCATGATGATTGGCTAGATAAAGCCGCGTCATGAAGGGCGCTGCTCTGTGATTGGTTAGCAGAATTTTCCCATACATATCCCTAGAATATCCCTATATTCCCCACCCAGAGGCCACCGATAACCGTACGGGAGTGACGGCTCGGTACGAGCATCTCCCTCAGCCCACCCTCGTAAGGTTATTGTAGCCATACACTCGTAAGTTGTCCCTTACGAGGGATTTTCGAGCATCCCTGCCCTGGAAGTGCAATGAGTCGACGCGTGAAGTCGTAATGTTTTTATTCAATCTCCCCGCCACCACTCCCCGCCGCGGCGTGTCGCCTCCACAATTATAACCTACATTGTCGCAGCAACAAGCCGATTTCGGCATTCTTTATTCTTCGTTTTTCCAAGGCATTGCTTATTGTATTTTGACAAGCGTTTGCCAGACGCAGCAGTACTGTCTTAGAAAACAGTGTGAACATCGCCCAAATTTTACATGCACAATATACATGTAAAAAATATATTAAGCTTTGCTACTCAAGGACGAGTAATTTGCATTAAATTGCTATTATAGAACGTTCCATCGTAATGCATGTCATCCATATAATTAGTAGAACAACAGAAGAACTATATTTTTTGGTATTCAGATGCGGTGCATCAATATTTATCGCGAGATTAATTTATGAAAAATATTAGTCGCAGAGCCAAAACACAGTAGACCAACCTTTGAGTTAAAACTGCCAGCGACCACTGGCATTTCTCGAGTTTCAGATCATTGGAATTAAGTATACCAACACAAGGCATTATAGAAAATTTGTAAGGGTAACTGGTGTAATTAGTTATGTTCGTTGATGTTAAGTGATCAATAGAAAGTATATGAATTTAACTCACTCAGAGGCATGTTTCTTTCTTTCAAGCAGAGGAAAAATATTTATTGTATAATGAGGTCGAGGGTAAGTCATCAGTAGAAATTATTCATAATACTGCCATGCATGCTCCCTCAGTCCTACCTAGTGGAACACGCTTCCCACACCACACGGCAGCCGTGGCCAGTGGGTGGGCACCTGGGCGGGCACCGGCCTCTCGTGGGTGGGCACGTGCCCACCCATGCCCCCCGTAGCTACGCCACTGCCACGGTGGTCCGACGTGTAGGCTACTGTATATTTTCATTAGGTGGCCGGTGTGTGTGTGGGTCTCGTCCGGCGAACGATGCCCCGCCACTTTTTGTCGGCCGGATAGGCCGCGCCGGTGTGTGTGTGGCCGGCTTAAGGCGTTTTCTGCGGGGGATTTCTCTTGCAAGCGAAAAAAATTGATTGCTCAAATTTCGCTTGCTGTTCAATCATCCAGGGAAGATGATTGCCTGACCCGCAAGAATTTATTGTTGTTGTTGTTGTTGCGGCAGCAAACAAAATGTTTGTTTGGGCACTAACATTTATATGGGCACTATAAAAGTGACCGCTTGCAATCGAATTTTTTTCGCTTGCAAGCGAAATCCCCATCAGAAAACGCCTCTAGACTAAGACTAGAATGGCATTCATGTCGTCCATTGCAAGTTTTTTTTTTTGTTTTTTTGTAAAGCGGATATATTTTCATTCTATGCCCTACCGTAGATAACATTCAAGTCGCCACCTGCAGTCATGTCGCCAGGCGCCATATATTACGAGTTATAGCATTACTACTGATTTTTATGTGCCACTGAAGATAATACACAGTAGTTTATATCATGACTGTATAATCTACTCTGTTTCAGCGTTGTTTTAAGTTTTGTAGCTGCAAGTATATACGGTTTCAAATTTCACTACATGGTTTTTTTTCGGGCGACGACGACAGCGGTACGACCTTGGAGGAAGTATGAGTGGAGACGCCCTCAGCCGCGCGGCCTGTGTTGTCAGTTGAAGCCACTTTTCTCCCCCGTCTGCCACACTGCTGTGGGCAATGTCACGCACTGGCTGACTGAGATACCCACTCTTTCTTTTCACTTTTTACATTGTTTCCACTTAATGATATCACGGTGTGTGAAATTATACTTCTGTGTTACTGCTAACCATTTATTACATATCATATTATTGCATATTATTGCATATTGGGTCCCTTTATTGAATATGTGCATGTCTGGCGGTGAACTGCCTGGCTGTGTATTTATATCTCACCTGCAGATATGTCTCAGCTACAGCCTTGATCAGTAATATTAGATGATTACTGGCCGGGTCATTATCTGACATGATTTTTCATACCATTTTCTACCAATATTAATTACGCTACACTTGTCAATATTAAATTCCATCTGCCACCTGACTACCCACTCGCTTAACTTATCTAAGTCTCCCTGCAAACCGGTTACATCAAACTGTGACCCGATAATTCTACCTGTTTTAGTATCATCAGCAAACTTGCTGATATCATTGCTAATCCCACTATCTTAGTCGTTGATGCAAATATAAAATAGTAGTGGCCCCAAATTACTATAATATTACTATTAATATAAACCCTACGAACACAATCGCTAACACTTATATACTACATATTACTACAGCTACATCACCCCCATCACTATTACTACTATCAGTAACACAATTACCAAGCCAGTGGTGCAGTAGTTATCACACTTTTCTAACAAGGTCATTGTCTTTGTTTAACAAATACATGCACGTTTGTTTGAAACATAGTTTTAGAAATCAACAAATGCATAACTTACCGGTGAAATGTAATGGATGGGTCAGATTTTTTGTTCGCTTTTTCATTGCACCCAAATGCAACACAACTATTCACCATAGCAGAAAACACAAGGTGCAACACTCCTGCCTTTATTTGGTCCTCATGAGGTCAATACTAAATGAAGACTGAGAGAGTATGAGTGGACGTGTAGAAAGGATTTGACCTGAGTAAGCATAGCCCAACCCTTAAACAGATCCGCCACTATAGTAATTACCCGACTCAATTCACACCTTTGACCTCACCACCCCACCTTTAACAACGAAGCCACTGTGCCACCCATGAAGGTAGTGTGCGAGGTGGTCTTGTAGTACTCCCATACTACCTACATGGTGCCACCCTAACGTAGCAAAACTTATACCCACAAACCCGAGAGACCTACATATATTGATATCACCATGTTATGAGATCAGTTTAATTCTCATCATGAAAATACTAACGGGAAAGAAACCCATATACTATGTACACCTTAGAATGGACCGACGTTACTCCCAGGAATCTCAAAATATTTCCATGGGATGATTTATCTCTACTTGGCAGTAGAGCTGTGGGCTCCCTTAGCCCACAGCAAGATGGCTGACTGACAGTTCACTGGCTTCAACCCGCGCGGCGGGGCCAGATGCTGAGAGCGAGCTAGGGCGCCTGTGGTAAGGCAAAACGCCCTCCCACCGCTATGCTCAGTCGAGAATGCCGCCTTAGTGGCACCGCTAAAGGCGCTGAAAACTATGGCATGGTCAGACCATGCCTTAATGAGCTGCTGTTGGCCTCTGCCAGACATTCATCTTCTGTTTAGAAGGCAAATACAGCCTTGTTTCAGTTGCTACAACGTAACAATTGGTGTTTACGTAATAATAGTGTTGCAAGGTGTGTATGAATCGATCGTGGAAGACTAAATGCGGCACTATAGGGTGTTAAATGCTGGTGATAAGAAATGTTGTGTTGTGTGTTGGTTAGGGGCGGGCGGCGGGCGGCAGGTGCTCCGCCCGCACTAAAATGTACTATTATACGGTATTATCATACTACCAGATGATATTTAGGACAGCTGAACATACCATCATCTTCACGAGACATTAGTGCATATCATGAATGTATAAAAATTGCAGTAAACTATACCTATAATAAGATAATGAGAGCAAAATGAAATCGTGTATAAACTTTTTTTTCACCTTTTTTTATTCATCTTCTCCTTATTCTTGGAATTTTGCTTGCATTAAATTTTCACTCACTGTCCCGGAATCAGCATACCTTAACGATTATCATGGTGTATGGCACGTCCCAATGCAAAAATATATAAGTGGTCAAAACCTGCGTTGAACGTCAAACTTGTGATGAAACAGCTTTTGGCGGGGGAGAGCGGTGCATCCTTGCCATAAGTGCTTGGTGAGGGAGGGAGGGACAAAATTTCATGTTTCAGCAGAGAAGTGTTCAAGCCTTGTGATTGGTCGAAGCTGCCTAAGCAGCGCTCAGATAGGCAACGTGATTGGCTAGTAGGATTCTCGGACCACGCTCACGCCATAGGCTTTGGAGGTGTAAGGCAGGGCAAAAGCGCTTGAAATATCGACTGTACATAGGCTTGAGCCGGTGCCTTAGCCGGGCCGTTACAAAAGCGCCTGAAGACGGGTAAGGCGCTCTTTTCGCCTTACCTCTATGGCACTTCTCAGCATCTCCCCCTTGGCGCCTGCACCCATACTACCTCCATGGGTATGACACTCTGTATAAACACTGGATGGCGACTTGACTGTTGGTAACCACTTTGTAGGTATTTTTGTAATTTGTTCATTTATAGCCATAATATGACACAGATGAAGACACAAAATGACACAGATTCTCCAGATAGCCCCTTCTAACTTTCCTGAAATCATGGATGTAGAAATGTAACTATTAACGCCACCACACGTCTGTAAACAGAAAAAAAAGTTGTCCTGGCGACTTTACTGTTATCTACGGTAATATGAATCTTGCAAATCAAAATTGATAAACAAATAGCAGGTTTTCAATGAATACATTTAATTAGCAAGCACAAAGAAATACATTTAATAATAATGTACGATAAGGAAGACGATCATTTTTAGGAGACTGTACGACAATTTTACTGAAAAAAACATTTTGAGGAGCCAGTACGATAATTCTCAACTGAAAGGATGGCAACACTGGTGGAGTGGCAACCAAGGAAGCTAGAGAACAAGGAAATCTGACTCCACAGTAAAGTTTGAAACCCGTACGGTCCTGCCATCTATGTCGAATCACAGAATATGATAAGAGAACGTAAGAGAATTTAAGCGGGAACTATAGTATTTTTATTTGACTACTGCATACCCCCTTTTTTGTATTTTATGTTTTCCATATTTACAAAAACATATGAACATTACTCTTTAAGGTTAATGAAAGTGTGCCTTCCATTTATATTTTTATTTTATAACTGCATTCTTTTTAACCAGGTAAAAGACTGCTGAAAAGTAACATTGTACTAAATGAAATTGGAAGAAATGGGTGAGAGGAGAATGAGAGGGTTAGAGCATGCAAGGAGGGAATGTAAGGACAGGAATAAAAAGAGATTGTTGCGGCCATCCCCTAGGGTAGTTCTTGGTAACAGGCGTCAGAAATGTAGATAAATAAACTACATGAATTTACGGTGTAAGTCTATGCAAATTCCACTTGCCCAGCCAGATTTGGCATTACAATCATCACAGCAAATGTCAAGTATAACATGCACTAGCACAGACCAGTAGATAACAGCAGATTTCAGGCAATATAGACACTTGTCATGTACAGCAAAGCAATTTAAGGCAATATAGACACTTGTCATGAACAGCAAAGCAGATTTCAGGCATTAATGACACTTGCCATGAACAACAAAGCAGATTTCAGGCATTAATGACACTTGCCATGAACAACAAAGCAGATTTCAGGCATTAATGACACTTGCCATGAACAACAAAGCAGATTTCAGGCATTAATGACACTTGCCATGAACAACAAAGCAGATTTCAGGCATTAATGACACTTGCCATGAACAACAAAGCAGATTTCAGGCATTAATGACACTTACCATGAACAACAAAGCAGATTTCAGGCATTAATGACACTTGCCATGAACAACAAAGCAGATTTCAGGCATTAATGACACTTGCAATAAACATAAAACAAGATTTCAGACATTAATGACACTTGCAATAAGCATAACACAAGATTTCAGGCATTAATGACACTTGCAATAAACATAAAACAAAATTTCAGGCATTAATGACACTTGCAATAAACATAAAACAAGATTTTAGGCATTAATGACACTTGCAATAAACATAAAACAAGATTTTAGGCATTAATGACACTTGCAATAAACATAAAACAAGATTTCAGGCATTAATGACACTTGCAATAAACATAAAACAAGATTTTAGGCAATAAAGACACTTGCAATAAACATAAAAGCAGAATTCAGGCATTAATGTCACTTGCCAATGAACAGTAAAGCAAATTTCCTCTCATACACCCCATATCTGAATCCTTTCTTTTTTGTTAAGCTGTGCAACAACTGTGTCCTGAAAAATTCACACACTTTTGGGTCTAAGAATTTGGCTGCAGCCCTTATTAGTTGGTGGGGCATCTTGCAGACAGCTCTCTGGGCTGCATGCAGACGATTCCGCAGTCTGCGTGTTGTTGATTGCAGCAATAAAATTTTTCTGACCCCTGTAAAATAAAATACAGTCAATGTCACACCAATTAATATATCAAATAATAGCAATAATGTGCTGGTGTGTATATATGCTTCCTTAGTGTATATACACACACACATACAAGAAATATATATATATATATATATATATCATGGCCTGTTCGTTTCCTTGATATGAATGTCTTTTTATGAGGTGACTTGAAAGGCAGAATGTATTCATAGTATTAGCAACATATATGTGGTTATGACACCAGATTGAAGATTGACCTCATATTCATTCACACCTGAAAAGTCATTAAAATTCACTATTTTAATTTTGGACTATATTATGAAAACAAACAATATTATATACAACATGACACAAACACAGTAAAAGTCTGACTGGCAAAATAAAAGAATTATGCACACAACTTCTGTCGCACCTGACATATCCTGTCATCCTTTGTTATTCTCTGGACAATTTCAAATGTGATAGCACTTACATGGTTTGGTGTGTTCCGGGAGCGCCAGTGGGCTGATTTCCATCAGCATCATGAATCCGTGGTGTCCTGTCCCACTGTTGAGTAGCCACAACCTGTCAAAAGGTACATTATATAGTAAAATGGGGTAAGAAAAAATAGGAATAATTGGACAAAGTAATGACATAGCCATTGTTGATGTAATTTACATACTCTATGGTTGAGAAGAACCTATGGTGAAGAAATTACTGTCACTATAGGCCATAAGGTAAAGTGGCATCTGCTCTCCTGAACAAAACTGAAGAACTTTTGTAGACACTTAATTTAGTTTGTGTCTCTGGGAATTTATTTCATATAACTCATGATTAATGGATTGAAAATGCTTTATTCCTTTACGAACAAATTTAGTTGGTGATTATCGATGATGACTGATATGAAAACATGGTATCTCCCTTAGTTTTATCATTGTAAAGAAGTCAACACTTAAAGAAATTATATTATAATCATATCCTTCTACCCTATGATAATATATATATATATATATATATAAATATATATATATATATATATATATATATATATATATTATATATATATATATATATAATATATATATATATATATATATATATATATATAATTCACCTTTTGCATCACACAAATAATATGTACTTAATGATTATTGTGGTGGCAAAGGTTGGGGGACAGCAGGGTGTGGCAGGGCAGGCAGCAGCTCATGAGGCAACTCTTCAGCCACATCAAAATTTGTGGCATGCAAATCTGAAATAAAATAAATAAAATAGAGGTTTTGAACAAATTCTAATTAATCGTTATTATTTGTATTAATCGATCTTACTGCTATGTGCGATGTGATGAAAAAGAATACAAAACATATATTTAAAGAATTATTGGCTTCTAGCTCACCATAATTTGGCAGTCCTGCATAAGATGTGCTTGCACCATCATCCGTTTGTTGAACATCCAAAACCGGGTGTTGAGAATGCTGTGTCTTCCTTGGTCTCCTCTGATGCTGTGGAAAAAAATAGTTAGGTGTAAAGAAAATCATTCCAAACATGCTAACGAACAGTGTTAAATGCAAGTGTATTTCTTTTTTCCACTTTACATAAATTGTCTTTATTGGTTAACCTAAGTGGCCAGTATTATACATAAACATAAAACACTTCATTATAATCATGGTACGGTTAATGTATACCCAGATATTTGTGATACCTAATGTGATTTGTCTACTCATCAAGCAGCTTCAAGCTATCATGACATCTTACCTAGAATTCCTGGAGAAGTCTGCACCTCACCGGCATCTAGGCCTACAGTAAAATGAAAATAATGTCATGTTTGGAGGAACATATGATACTATGAATGATTATGATTTTGTTATTAGTTTGCAAAAACTTATGCTTGTACTGTGTACAGTACTACTTCATAATGATGTGGAAAACTAGAATGTGAAGGTTGCACAAATGTGATTATGAAAAATATGCAGTTTACAAATAATGGGAGAATTACATCACATCTTAATCAAATCATATTATCTAGAATAAAAAGTTAAAGAAATCTTATCCATATATGAGCATTCATAAATTACTCTATCAATAAGGAATGTAATTACTCACACACCATTAAAATCAAGATGTCGTAATGTTATAATATATTATCATAATATTCAGGTAACTACTGAATAAAACTTTTAATCAAGAAACATAAATACCTCTTGGTGATAAAGGAGACATAGCTATAACAAACTAAGTCACCATAACTGCATTACATACCTGAAGGCATTGAAATAGCATTGCTCAGTAGGTGTCCCTTCATGCCTATGTGCTGAGACTCAAAGTGATCCTCACACACCACCTGGGTGTGTTTCACATAGGCGATGTTGAGGTTTTGCACCCACTGCAGCCGTCTGCCATGATATTGGTTTTAAGCATAATGACATGACAAAACATAGCATTAGAATAGTCATGGAGAAGATGTAGATTAACCATAAAAATCAATATTATTATTTCAGTGCAATTTTCAACCAAAACTACTCTCCTTGCATATACCAAAACATTATTAACGCATTAATACCTTGGTAAAAATACGTAGGTTAGGGTTAGTTTCTTTAAAAGGTTTAGTCATTAAGTGCAAAACATTAGTTTTTTGGCATCACTGTCTTCGAAGACGAAACTTAATTTTTCATAATAGTTTTGACGTGTTTTTAATTTATCTGAAATTTTATTTGTGTGACGTTATCTGCCGCACGTGCGTAGTCGTGGCAGGGTAGCTATCCGGGCGGGGTAGCTAGTCA
Source organism: Chionoecetes opilio (assembly GCA_016584305.1). Taxonomy (NCBI): domain Eukaryota; kingdom Metazoa; phylum Arthropoda; class Malacostraca; order Decapoda; family Majidae; genus Chionoecetes; species Chionoecetes opilio. The sequence goes on from JACEEZ010023385.1 coordinate 67,149, forward strand.
GCGCGGTATACCTGTGCGGTTTACCGAATATTTACCGATGGTTCATGAGAAAATCGGACCTCTAACGATAACCTTCAACTCACGATCAATATCATATCTAATGTGCAAATAGATTTGATCTACAGGCCTGCTAGCCCCCTGTAGAATGGTGAATATGGTAGAAGTAAATATACTTGCCAGCTGATCATCCCGGGACTGAGGCAACATCAGTATTGTAATTTTTAGATACAAATTCAATTCACTCATGGTTACTAACCTCCTAGAATCCTTGGGAAATAAATGAAGTCTTGTTCCGTGAAGTGCATCTCTCCTCCTGCCACAAACACAACACTTATTTCGGGAAATTGTAGGCGGCATTGCTACAGTGTTGTCTGGCCAATGAGTGTTTGTTTACATGTACCGCCACCTGTGCGCTGACAGCGCTCCGTTGTAGACGACGCTCACCGCCGACGCTACTGCCATCTAGATGGAAAACAGGGCAGGTAATCTGGCCGCACCTGGCCCTATTGCACAAAGACTTCCTTGGTGGCAACACTGCAGTCCACCTGCACAACACCTGCACCTCAAGCCCGACTCGTAATGTCCTAGGTGTAGGAACGTTCCAGAGTCGATTGGGCACTTCCTGCTCCAGTGTCCTCGCTTCCACTCCCACCGACAACTTCTACGTGGTCAACTCATCGCCCTGAAGGTCACCACCTTTGACCTGCCCACTCTGCTGGCCGCCGCTGCCGTCCACCCATCACGACGCCCCGCCGTCATCCGCCTCACCTGCGCCTTCCTGAGGAAGACTAATCAACTCTTGCGACTGTGATTAAGGTAAAGAGCTAGGTTATAATGGACGAGAATTTCGCGGTCGCTACCGACCTTAATACTCGCGTTTTCTGTAATATTTTTGGTATTATTTTATGATACGACCAAACTTCCCTACACAATTGGGAGCATGGTTTTTGTTTACGTCATTGTATTCTAAGAGACATTTTCTCCTTGAGCTTTCCGTCGCAAATCAATAGTTTCGGAGCTATAGAACATTTTAGGTGGGAGGAGGAATAAGTCTCCTTGTTTACAAAATGCCTCCCTCTTCCTCTTCTTGTGATCTGCATCGCTTTTGTTTCGGAGTAAGTTTTCAGTGCGCACCCGTGGCTAGGAGGTTAATCTCGGGGTTTGGTATTTTATTAAACTTAAATTAGACCCAGTTAGGAGGTTTAAAGGTTAGGTTCAGGTTAGGTTAGGTAAGGTAGTAAACGAACTGTTTAACATATAAATATACCCTTATAGACCCTTTAAACCCACCCTCCAGCCCGTTTTGGAACTCCGGAAAATAACCTCCGTTCCGGTTATTGTATGGACCGGTAAGGTAGCCACGGGTGCACACGGAAAACTTACTCCGAAACAAAAGCGATGCAGGTCACAAGAAGAGGAAGAGTGAGGCATTTTGTAAACAAGGAGACTTATTCCTCCTCCCACCTAAAATGTTCTATATCTCCGAAACTATTGATTTGCGACGGAAACCTCAAATACAAAATGTCTTAGAATACAATAAGGTAAACAAAAACCATGCTCCCAATTGTGTAGGGAAGTTTGGTCTTATCGTAAAAATTTACCATTTTTTTTGCTCAGTATACTGTACAGTACTAATCTACTTCCACGTAAAATACAAAAATGATGCATATATTGCAATTATTCTATTGTCTATAGCGCACACAGACACACCCTCCTCCATCCAACTCTATTTGGACACTGACCGAGTCACGGTCCATAAAAACACCGGATCGGACCGGATCTGAGCAGTTAACACCGGCGAATAGGGCCAAAGGGGTTTTAATAGTGTCTAAAAAGAGGATATATACATGACATTAGGCGTAGTTGTATCATAGTTTATCAAATATCGATATTAAGAGATAACTTGTAACACGGGCATTTTATATTGAAAAGCGATCTGTGTCATTTTGTGTCTTCGGTTATAATGGACGAGAGTTTCGCGGTCGTTTTCAGAGACACCAACTATTTTTTCTTGGCCTACAATAGGTGCTTGTTCTAATGGAGATTGTTTTATTTTGCGCCTAAAAAAAAAAAGAAAAAAAAAATGTATATATTGTGGTTAAGGTTAGGTTAGGTTTCATTAAAACCTGTAAGGTTAGGTTAGGTTTCATTAAAACCTTTAAGGTTAGGTTAGGTTAGGTTTCATTAAAACATAAGGTTAGGTTAGGTTTCATTTTTTTTTTTTTTTTTTTTTTTTGGTTTGCGCAAAATAAAACAAGCACCATTAGAACAAGCACCTATTGTAGGCCAAGAAAAAATAGTTGGTGTCTCTGAAAACTACCGCGAAACTCTCGTCCATTATAACCGAAGACACAAAATGACACACATCGCTGTTCAATATAAAATGCCCGTGTTACAAGTTATCTCTTAATATCGATACTTGATAAACTGATACAACTACGCCTAATGTCATGTATATATCCTCTTTTTAGACACCGTTAAAACCCCTTTGGCCCTATTCGCCGGTGTTTACTGCTCAGATCCAGTCCGATCCGGTGTTTTTATGGACCCACCGAGTCACGCAAATGTGTGCGACCTTCCGATTTCTCTTACGGATCAAGAAACTAACAGTCTAGCCAATGACAGACTCCGAAACTCAGCCAATGACAGGCTCGCATTTTTTCTTTCAGACAATCAGTCACGCAAGTTTCGGGAGCCAATCAAAGGCTCTTAATTAAAACAAAGGTCCTACATTTGAATCTGGTAAAGTTGGTTACCGCTGATCAGTAAGCTAGTTGAAATGGTATCCGGTCATTTTGCCCATATGTCAGTTCGTCCACTCCAAAAGGTCGTTTCACCCAAAGTCAGTTCACCCACTCGGTGGAGTCATTTCGCCCACATTAGATAACTCCTTTACTGTGCAACGCCAAGTTAGAGTTGGCGTCAAATGTAGGTTGGTGGTTGTAGTAAGTTCACTAAGTGGCTCGAACGGTTAGTTGGGTTCATGGGATAATTATTATGCCTATCTTTTTCTTCTTTTATTACAAAAGATAGAACAAAAAAATTAACAAAGGCAGTATTATCAAATAAGTTCTCAGTCACACTCTCTCTGTATGCTTAGCTCTTGCCCAAAGACTCTTTAAGTACAGTCAGTGACAGTCACTTCTCTTTCTGAATGCTTAGCGCTTGCCCAAAGATTTGTCGTCTGTATTTTACAAGAGTTTTCACTTGGTTTTTTAATTTTACTTTTAGAATTATGACATTAGTTTTCATACATTTTATTCTTTGTATGTTTCTCTTGGGTTTTAATAAAGTTTTTACTACATGATTTGTGCATTGTTGAATAATACTTGTGGGCGAACCAACTTGAGTGTGGGCGAACAAACTCTACATTTGGGCGAACTGACTTGTGGGCGAACTGACATGTGGGCGAAATGACCGTAAACCGTTGAAATGGAGTGCGTAGGATGCTCTGTTAACGAGGTCGTATCATCCAATTATACCTTGACAAAGACATAAAGGCACTGAAAACGTTTGAAGAACACGGTGTCATACCAACTAAGAGGAAGTGTGGTAACTGCAAGCGAGAGCTGTCTGTAACAAAAAACGGCCGTGGTTTTCACTGCAATAAGCGATTCCGCCCCACCATCTTCCACCACTTCCTACGGGAAATCGCTCGCTGCTTCCCAGCACCTCAGTAGGTAAGAGTATTAAGGTTAGGTTAGGTTAGGTAAGGTATACTTCGGGGTTAAGGTTAGGTTAGGTTTCATTTAAACTTATAAGGTTTGGTTAGGTATACTTTCTGGTTAAGGTTAGGTTAGGTTTCATTTAAGCTTATAAGGTTAGGTTAGGTATACTTTGTGGTTAAGGTTAGGTTAGGTTTCATTGAAACCTATAAGGTTAGGTTAGGTTTCATTTAAACCTATAAGGTTAGGTTAGGTTTCATTTAAACCTATAAGGTTAGGTTAGGTTTCATTTAAACCTATAAGGTTAGGTTAGGTTTCATTTAAACCTATAAGGTTAGGTTAGGTTTCATTAAAACCTATAAGTTTAGGTTAGATTTCATTAAAACCTATAAGACCCTGACAAATTTTTCCAGGCCAAGTTTTAGTGCTTTTTCTGATGGAGATACAGGCCCGTACCGAGAGTCATGATGAAGGTTGAGCGACGACCTTCGTCGACTTAGGAAGGTTACCATAAAAGGGATATTTTTCGGAACGAAGAGCAGCGACGAAGGTCGGCACGAAGACACGGGTACCCCTGTGTCTTCGTGCCGACCTTCGACCGTCGTCGCTGCTCTTCATTCCGAAAAATATCCCTTTTATGGTAACCTTCCTAGTCGTCGCTCAACATTCATCATGACTCGGTACGGGCCACAGTGTTTTTAATGGAAGTTAAACTCGAGGATCGCAAAACTCTCATAGCGTGAAACTCGGGAGGGTACTGTACTTCCTTTCATTCTCGGCTCTCGCTCCTATTCCTTCTACTGTCATGTAACACACTATCACCAAGATCCTTTCTCTTCCCTTACGCACCTTATATACCAGACGTACTGCCATAATATCCTCACCCATCTCACACCCTCCTACATCGATCTCCTCAACATCTATACCTGCTTCCTGCCTCACAAGTACTCCTATTCCCCCACCCCTTTTCTGTTGCTTACTTCTGCCCTTGCCGATCATACTGTAAGTCTCAGATCTAAGTTCAATTTCTCTCATTTGTGTTTCTGTCACTCCAACTACAGCAATGTTCCATTCATTCATTTCCCTGCTGAGTTCTTCCATTTTTTCCACATTCCATCCTATAACATTCACACAGCCCAACCTCACATTCCCTTTTGTTGTCAGCAGTCACTCCTTCGCATTTGTCACCTTTTTTTCCCTCAACCTGCAGTCTCTCAGTCGCGCGTATCCACTCTTAGCATTCTCCCGCACATCCGCTTCTCTCCTTCCCAGTTCAGGTGCACTCCGTCTCTCTCAAAGACCTCCTGTGGGAGTGCACCGTCCAGGTCTATGAAGCTTACTCCATAGTCCCCTGGATCTTTACTGCACTCCGCTTTCATTTTTACCACCTCTTGGAGTCGCTTGTTCGTGTCGCGCCTCATTTCCTCATAACCTGCATTTTCCTGAGGTCACCTCATGAAGCCCCGCCAGGAGCCGGGGCTTCAGGTCCCCTAGCCTCATCCATGCCCTCAGCAGCCTTAGCTGCCTCTACAGGCAAAGGCGATGAAGGGGCGGATCCACCAGCCCCACACACGACTTCAGTGCCTCAACTGCCTCCACAGGCGAGGGTGAGGAGGGGGCAGGTCCCCCAGTTTCACCCACGCCCTCAACAACCCTCCTAGACTGCCCTGGTGCGACAACTTCCAGCGCTGCAGCTCCCTCAGTCTCCTCTCCTTCGGGCATGCATGCTTTGGTGACGTCTAACGTCAAGCAGCCCTCATCCCCAGGGTCCGTGGTGGGTCTGGACCTCGGCTAACAACCGGTACCCATTCACTGCTGGGTGGACAGGGGCTTGGAGCATTTTCAGGATAATTTTTAGGGAAAAAGTGAGTCATAAGCTGTAAAATACGGTGGGTACACCTCGCACCGGACTAAAATAAGCATTTTTACAGTGTTTTCAATACCCAATTTTGGCGATCCGCGAGTTTCGCGCTATGCCTTGGGAAGAAAGCAAGTGCGAAACTCGGGGAGGTACTGCACTTACATGCCTTAGCTACACCTTTGTTTGCTTTGACTGGACCCTTTTCAAGGTGGGGATGTCCTTGGTGAGGCACAGGAGCCAACACTGGGCTGCACACTGAAGGGACAGATAGAGTGGCAATAGAATTTTCTTGTGTCAAGTCTGGAAACATATTCTTCATTACCCCAAGTCTGGTACTATTAGTCTTTGCCAAAACTTTGTTTCCTTGACTTAAGGTTGAAAGAGACTGTAATTCCGAGGTGTTCCATTGTTGTGTTGTGTAGAGTGTTTGTGTGTGTGTTATGTTGGTGGTGATGGTGGTGTTTGTGGTATGCTTGAGAGTTGTTGCGCCTGATGTGCAAAGCTTAGCAAAGTTACATTTGCCTGCATTGAAGTTCACTAGCCACATACCACTCCACTCCTCCACCATGTAGAGTGGTGACGTGAGGCTCCTGTGCTGGCCTTACTCCTTGGCTGCAAACACTGGTTAGGTGTTAGCTGGAAGGTGAAGTAGGAAGCACCCTTAAAAGAAGCACTTCCCTGCTTGTATGTTGACGGCCACCAATGTTACAGGTGCTGAGGTGAAGGATCCAGGTCGGCGCCCACGCCAGGACTCCTCCTGATTTCCCTTGTATTAGGGAACGCTTGGTTCATTCTCGGAGCAGCCTGGCCTGCCTCCGCCAGGGTTCCTGCAGGACCAGCTGACGCCTCCCACCACAGGTGTGCTGGCAGAAGTAGTGCTGCAATGGAAGGCGTGAGGACCTACACTTGTGACGACTGTGGTAAAGTGTGCTCCGGCAAGGCTGGCATTACTGCACTCATCCTCACCCATACACGCAAGACAGGGCTGAGGTGTGACCACTGTGGGAAAGTGTTCACTCGTAAGACTGATCTTAGGAAGCACATGCTGACCCACACTGGTGTGAGAGACTATGAGTGTCAAGAGTGTAGGAAAAAATTTACCCAGAAAGGCAGTCTTAGCAAACACATCCTCATCCACACTGGTGAGAGAAACTTTGAGTGTCAAGAATGTAGGAAAACATTTACCCAGAAAGGCTGTCTTAACACACACATGCTCACCCACACTGGTGAGAGAAACTTTAAGTGTCACGAGTGTGGGAAAACATATACTCAGAAGAGCAGTCTTAACACACACATGCTCACCCACACTGTTGAGAGAAAGTTTGAGTGTCAAGAGTGTAGAAAAACATATATAAAAAAGAGGCATCTTGACTCACACATGGTCACACACACTGGTGAGAGAAACTTTATGTGTCAGGAGTGTGGGAAAACATTTACCCACGAGAAGAATCTTAACAAGCACATCCTCACTCACACTGGTGAGAGAAACTTTGAGTGTCAGGAGTGTGGGAAATCATTTGCCCGGAAAGGTAATCTTACCACACACATGCTCACCCACACTGGTGAGAGAAACTTTAAGTGTCAGGAGTGTGGGAAAACATTTAAACACAAGTCCAGTCTTAGACCACACATGCTCACCCACACTGGTGAGAGAAACTTTGAGTGTCAGGAGTGTATGGAAACATTTACCTACAAGAGCCATCTTAACAGACACATGCTCACCCACACTGGTGAGAGAAACTTTGAGTGTGAGGAGTGTGGGAATACGTTTACCCAGAAGAGCCATCTTAACAAACACATGCTCACCCACACTGGTGAGAGAAACTTTTGAGTGTCTGGAGTGTAGGAAAAACATTTAGTACACAGAAAGGCGACCTGAGCACACATGCTCACCCACACTTGTGAGAGGAAGTACAAGTGTGATGTTTGTGGGAAGTGTTTCCTTACCAAGAGTCGTGTTGCAAGGCATATCAAAACACCTGTGAAGAGGGAGTGGCTATGTGTGTTGGCATGTATTCCATCATCCAGTAGTCCAGCCTCACAGGGGTTCTCTGCACTCATATACTTACTTGCCTCTGTGTCACCCTCAGGAGACATGAATTATTTGGCGGAGGAAATATAGACATGACTGACCTTTAACCCCTTGTGTCCCAGAACGTAATTTGCATTGTAATTTGGCTACCATAAGACGATTTGTAGTGAATATAAGCAATATTTTATAGATGTGACCTGTTTAGTATCCTTGTCGACTAACTCATTTGGTATATTAAGTTACTTTTCGTAATTTTATGGTTAACAACAGACAATTTTATATAGCAAAGGAAAGATCTGGGCGTGAAGGGGTTAACTAGGCAGTGACTCTCTGCTAACTTCCTGTGATTGTTCTCTGTCTTTATATCTAACTATATCTATCTGACGCCCATTCCTAAGACTTCTCCCAAGGTGATGGCTGTGACAAAAGAGTCTTCATATATTCCTGTCCTTGCATTCCCTCCTTGCCACCTTGCTCTAACCATCTCATACTTCTCTCACCCCATTCTCTCACATACTCCAGCACTCTGTCCTTTTTATTAGGGCGTTATCCTCTAATACCCACTGTATCTACTATTAATGCATAAACTTAAGTCATCATACTTTATGCCATACTTTCTATATGATCAAACTACCTCAGAATGTTGCGTTTCACCCTTCAACCACTTCACACTTCATCCCCTCACCCTTACTTGACATTCCAAACCAGTAATATACTTTCTTTATTTCCACCATCCATTCTTCTCAAATAACTAATTTCTACTGCTTGGATCCTTACCATTGTTTTTCATTCCACATCCAAGTCTCACATATGTGATATAAAGTCATGTATTATATGCACTTTGATACTATGTCCCCTAATGTGATATATTATGGGGTTTTTTGTTTGCTCTAGTACAGCGTTTCATAACCTTTTCCGACCTCAGCACCCCCTATAGTCAGGTCTAGAAAGTTCAGCACCCTCTATTTCTGGCTAATATCTGGTTACAGAGACTACAGTTGCTACACTACTACAGTGATAAAGTAAAGTGAAGTGAAGTACTGCTTGATCATTTGTTTTGTTCATTCTCCAAAAATAAAACATCAAGGATACCAATACTGTAGGCAAAATCAATGGAATGATCATCTCCAGCGCTGCCCTCGCCAGTCCAGGGTACGCTACCAACTGATCACACCAGAAGCCAGACAATGGTAATTTACGGAATTTTGTCTGACAACGCTGGTTCACCTGCAGATAAATAAGCTCCTTCAGGTTGTCAGCATCACTCCTGTCTGCCAGGAAGGGCTGCTGAGTCCATTCTGGAAATGTATGATCCTTGGGAAAGTACTTTGTCATGGTGGTCTCAAGGTGCGAGAGGTGAGCAACAATATTTTCTACAAGCATGGGACTGACTGTCTTGTTTCCCAATATCTCATTCAGGATAGGAAAGCTTCCCACATTCCCTCCCTAGATTCGACGATTCCAGAGTGAAAGCTTCTTGAAGGCTTCTACCTTCTCTGCACAAACAGGATTGTTAGCAAACATGCCGTGCATGGACAAGTTGAGTTAATTCAAATGGATGAATATGTCTGCCAGATAGGAGAGAGAGAGGATGAACGTTTCGTCCTCAACATTTTCAGCGAACTTATTCCGATACTCATGGAGGAATATTGAAATCTCATCCTTGAGCTCTGCAATATGGGTCAGGATTTTCCAGCTTGAGAGCCACCGCACTTCAGTGTGGAAGAGAAGGACTTGATATTCACCTCCTATCTCCTCACAATGTAATTTGAACACTCTGTGTCTGTGGTTTAAAGGACGACCCCGGATTAAATTCACAACTTGAACACAGACATGTTCTGGATATTCCTTTACGCGAGTAATTCTACTCGCACAGGTACTCACCGTGAGTAAAGTCCAGTAACATGTTCCAATCAATCTGTTTCGTGGGGAATATTAGTGGTGTCGTGAGGATGTAGAGAGACGCTTAGGGTTGAGGTAGTTTGTATAATTAAGTTTAAAACTATACACTTGACAAAATATGTATATGAGGAATCCCTTGTACAATCTCAGTTCTATATTCTAGCTCAAGCCCCTCTGTTAGTCCCCGGTGAGGGCGGCTCTGTGCCCCTGCCAAGCAGTTGGCAATTACCATGTTTATTTATCTACATATACCTCTGCTCCACTATTAAACATATAGTAATGAGCAAGTAATTTTTCTACCATAGAATAAACTGATAATATAACTACTCTATACAAATATCTTATGTTACCATTTATTTATAAGAAATGCTTAATAAGCTACATGACATCTCTCTCCAACCTTGTCGGCTTCTCCTTCTTGCTGATTCTGCAGTAACTAGGTGAAGCCGGCCACACTGGTTGCCACCCCCATACATACATACATACATACATACGTTTCTACCCTTATAAATGCCTTAACATCGCTTGGTCACGCACCTGGCGCGCCCACGCGGCATAAGAAAATTTACCTAACCATGTTAGAAAATGTGCTATACCTGTCAGACCTGTGAAGATTGAACTTTTTCACATAAAAGATCCTTGCCTAACGTGATAGCTCGCTTGACACAACAACAAAGTAGCTATAGTGTGGGTTGTCACTAGGAGGTTCCCGTGGTGTAACGGGAAACACAGCCGCCCGGCGTGCGGAAGGTCCCGGATTCGAATCCCGAGCGGTGCAACCTTTATTGGCGAGACCCCCTACCCTAACAGTTTTAAACTCACTTTCTCTTGTAAATACAGTCTGTAAGCACTTATTCATCACCTCAGCCTGTTGTAATGCATCTTCGTACACTATGCCTTCTACCTACAGCTTATCTATCCCTTCCTTGTTTTTCATTTTTCCATTTATATATCTATAGAAAAGTTTCGGTTCGTTCTTACATTTTTCTATTATATTTCTCTCATAGTTACTTTCTTCTTCTCTTCGGATTCTTACATATGCATTTCTAGTTTTGTACTACTCCCAAAGGTTGATACCTCCTTTTTTCCTCCAACTATTCCATGTTTTTTCTCTTTCTAGTCTTGCTAATTCACATTTTCTGTTAAACCATTCATTCTTTTTCTTTTCTCTGATAACTATCCTTGGAACATAACTATTTATTCCTTCTGTGTAAATTCGGATGAACTCATCCCATTTTTTTCTGGGTACTCCTTGTTGCATGGAAATTACTCCAGTCTGTCTCTCCAAAAAATGTTCTTAATACGTCAAAGTCTGCTTTTCCATAATTGTATCTTCCTTTCTTGTGTTCTTCTCTTCTCCCCTCTTTTTTGCTATCATTTACTTCAAATTCAATAAGTACATGGTCACTCTTTCCAAGTGGGCACTGATAGTTTACTTTACTAATTACTTCCAGTTCTTTCGTCAATAGTAGATCTAGCCTTGATGGTTCTTCGATCGCTACCTCTGAATCTTGTATTCTCTTTAATCCACTGAGTCATTATGTTATTCATTACCAAATCCAACAATATACCACCCCATGAGTCTTTTCCTCCTTCAGTATACCATTCTTCCCGGCAAACTTCATTGCAGTTAAAATCTCCCATCAAAATTATGTTCTCACAATTTTCCGTCGTATTCTTCAAACATTTGCCTGTGTCTCTTATCATGTCTCCATACTCTTTTCTCCGCCAGGAATTTGTCTTAGGTGGAATGTATACAAGTACTAATTAAATCTCTTATTCTTCCTTTTTTCATCACCAACTCTACCTTCAACACCTCTGCCATACCTTCTCCTTTTTCCACATTCCCTACTATCATATCCTTCCTTGTTAACACCATTACACCACCTCCCTTTTTCTGATATCTGTTTCGCCTCCATACATTATATTGACCCTCCCCAACTGGCACATCCTCAGAATCACTCAGCTTCGTTTCTACTAAACCTAATATGTCTGGTTTCTTGGCTCTCAGGTAATCGTTTACTTCTGTTAATGTTGACACTAGCCCATTTATATTTGTGTACGATACCTGCCATCCTTTTTCATTTTCCTTTGAACTGTCTTCTCCTACTCTTTCTCTTTTAGATACCACTTCTTCAGTTTTTGGTCCAAAACTCTCCAATAGAATTTCTGTTTTTCCTCTTCTATTCTCAATTCGTTTTTTTCTTTGGCTTCTTTAAACTACATTCAATCTGGCTCTTTCTTCCTCATTCATATCTTTTCTTATCCATATTTTCTTATATTCTTCTGTCTTTGCCAGTTTCCATGCCTTAGACAATATATCTTGTGCTGTAGTTTGTGACCTAAACTTAACTTTTAAGGGGCGGGACCCTCCCTCCTCATATTTGCCTAACCTATGTATCTCTTCTATTTCTTCTTCTACCTCCGTATTTTCTTCTACTACTTTAAATATTTCTTTTGCCACTTTCTTTTCTTTCCTTTCTCTTATGTTTTTCTTGGGCAGCACTTTTTCTTTGCGACCAAAAATGATGACACATTTCTTTTTGTCCACCGTATCTCTTACTAAATTTTCCTTTTGTTTGATTACTTTGACTACTTTTTTGGTCAGATTTTTCTTTTCATTTTCTTGATCTTCTATTATTTGACGTAAGCTTTCTTGGTCTTTTTCTTTTTCTATCTTCCATGTCTTTCTTTCATCTTTCATTTCCTCTCGTGTCATTTTCCATTTCTTATGTACTGCATTAATTTCTGGATGCATTTTCACTACCTTTTCGTCGCCTTCTTTACGATTTAGTTCATCCACTCTATTTTTCAAAATAGTATTATCTTTTTCCAGTACGAACACTTTATTTTTCCATCTGCTCTAGTTTATCCATCATTTCCTGTACTATATTTTCTAGCATTATGACTCTTCTCTGGTTCGTTTTCAGCCCTAATATGTCTTTTTCTTTGGTATCAAAACCGTCAAAAGGGGTCGTGGCGGGATCTTCCATCTTTGTTTACTTCCAATTTTTTTCACTTTTTAGGCAAATCATTTGGAGACGAGACTATTTAACTGCATAGCTCTCACCTGTAAGTACTCAAGGTCTTTTTGGGTCCTCTGCATCTTTGTTTGGTCACAGCAGCCAGTCACAATAGCCAGTTGTGTATAGGAGCCTTCCAGAGCACGTCTATACACACAGCTGACAGCTGTGTGTGTGTGTGTGTGTATGTATGTATATTATATATATATAATATATTAAATTGTTATGCATGTAGTGGTGATGGTGGAGGTAGTGGTGGTGGAGGCATGTTGGTGGTTGTGTGTGTGTGTGTATCAGCTGGGAGTGGAGGTGGCACGTGGGTGAGGTGCTGGTGAGGCAACCTTGGACGTGGGTGGGTGGGTGGCCGGGTGGGAGCGGGAAATGGTGCCAGGAGGACGTCGACTGTGTGCCTCATCGCACACGGGTGGGGAGTGAGGATTCAGGCGTCTTGAGTGACAGACGTGCGCCGCTGCCGAGAAAGGCAGTCGCGGAGGGCGGGGATCCCGTGGGGATTTCCTGGGGGAGGAACTGTGGTGGCGTGGTGGAACTGTGGCGGCGTGGTGGGACTGTGGTGTGCCGGGGTGGCACTGTGTGGTGACTGTTGTAGCGACTCTCCTTGCGACGGCTGCGGAATAGGTCGGAGGTGTTGACGTGTTTGCATTCTGTTTGTATCGGGACTTTATTCAGTAAACGCAAGAAATGAGTCAAAGTGTTTCCTTCGCCTTTGTTGATTAAAGACGTGAACTATACACAACTCGCATCACTCTAACATACCGAACTCTGTCGCTGTTTAAGTAAGTCAAGCAGCGGTACTGTAACCTCTGCACAGCCTCACAGAGACACCTGGAGTGTGTGGTAGGGTCCAGGGCGTAACAATATATATTATATATGTACGTATGTATGTGTACTATATATATATATATATGTATGTATGTATGTATGTATGTATGTATGTATGTATATGTATGTATGTATATATATATATATATATATATATATAATATATATATTATATAATATATATATATATATATAATATATATATATATATATATATATATATATATATATTCTATAATAATATAAGCGAAAGTGTGTCGTCTGTCTGTCTGTCTGTCTGTGGTGTGTGGTGGTATAGGTTCCGCCCCCCGTGGGGCAAACACCTCATATGGGACATTTTTGAATCAGGTTGACCAGGGAAGGTCATAAGCCCACTTATGAGATGATCCGATCACTTTTTTTTTTTTTTTTTTTTTTTTAGCAGCCTATTTGCGAGAATTGTGAAAACAAAAATGGGTTTCGGGGAAATTTAGAAGCCTTGATGTAGGGTGATGGGTAATGGGTGAGTGAAGGGTGGGTGATGGGTGAGGGGAATGGGTGGGGGGTGATGGGTGAGGGAAAGGTGGGGGGTGATGGGTAAGGGTGAGTGAATGGGTGGGGGTGATGGGGGAATGGGTGAGTGAATGGGTGGGGGGTAATGGGTGTGTGGTGATGGGTAATGGGTGAGTGAATGGGTGGGGGGTGATGGGTAATGGGTGAGTGAATGGGTGGGGGGTGATGGGTAATGGGTGAGGAATGGTGTGTGGTGATGGGTAAAGGGTGAGTGAATGGGTGGGGGGTGATGGGTAATGGGTGAGTGAATGGGTGGGGGGGATGGGTTAATGGGGAGTGAATGAGTGGGGGTGATGGGTAATGGGTGAGTGATGGGGGGTGTGGGTAATGGGGGGGGAAACATACATTTCTACATCCATGATTTCAGGAAAGTTAAAAAGGGGGTATCGGGGGAGTCCATGTTTGGTGGCCGAAGGCCCACCAAACACAGGTGGTGGGCCGAAGGCCCACCAATGCCCCTCCGCAGGACTACCAAAGTCCGCCCGGGGCGGTTTTTAAACATTCACACCAAGCCCAACCCAACATTCCCTTTTTTTGCAGCACATCCTTGATTGTCACCTTTTTTCCTCAACCTGCAGTCTCTCGCCGGCGTATCCACTCTTAGCATTCTCCCGACCCCGCTTCTTCCTTCCCAGTTCGGGTGCACTCGCTTCTCAAAGACCCCCCTGGGGAGTCCCCACCGTCCGGGGTTATAAAGTTTACTCATAGTCCCGGATCTTTAGCACTCCGTTTCTTTTTTTACCACCTTTTGGAGTCGTTGTTCGTGTGCGCCTCTTTTCCCTCATAACCGATTTTCTGGGGTCACCTCATGAAGCCCCCCCAGGACCCGGGGGCTAGGTCCCTGGGCCTACCCCACCCCTCAGCAGCCTTAGCGCCTTACGGGAAAAGGCGATGAAGGGGCGGACCCCACAGCCCCACACACGATTTCAGTCCCTAAACTCCCCCAAGGCGGGGGTGAGGGGGGCAGGTCCCCCAGTTTACCCACCCTCAAAACCCCTCCTAGACGCCGGTGCGACAATTTCCAGCGCTGCACTCCCTCAGTCTCCTCTCCTTCGGGCAGCAGCTTGGGACGTCAAAGTCAAGCAGCCCTCATCCCGGGTCCGTGGGGGTTTGGACCTCGCTAACAACCGGTACCTTTCACTGCTGGGTGGACGGGGGCTTGGAGCATTTTCAGGAAAATTTTTTGGGGAAAAAAGTGAGTATAAGCTGTAAAATACGGTGGGACACCTCGCACCGGACTAAAATAAGCATTTTTACAGGTTTTCAATCCCCTTTTTGGCGATCCGGAGTTTCGCGCTATCCCTTTGGGAAAAAAAGCAAGTGCAAAAAACTCGGGGAGGACGCATTTACATGCCTTAGCTAACCTTTGTTTGTTTTGAGGACCCTTTAAAGGGGGGATGTCCTTGGTGGGGCCAAGGAGCCAACATGGGCTGCCACTGAAGGGGACAGATAGAGTGGCAAAGAATTTTTTGTTAAAGTTGGAAACTATTCTTCTTTCCCCAAAAGTCTGGTACTTTAGTTTTTGCCAAAACTTTTTTTCCCTTTGACTTAAGGTTAAAGGGGATGAAATTTCCGAGGTGTTCCATTGTTTGTTGTAAGTGTTTGTGTGTGTGTTATGTTGGTGGTGATGGGGTTTTTTGGTAGTTTGAGAGGTTGTTGCGCCTGATGTGCAAAGCTTAGAAAATTTAAATTTTTCCCTGCATTGAAGTTCATAGCAAAATCCACCCACTCCTCCACCATGTGAGTGGGACGTGAGGCCCCTGTGGGGCCTACCCTTGGCTGCAAACAGGGTTTAGGTGTTGCGAAGGTGAAGTGGGAAAGACCCTTAAAAGAACCCTTTCCTGTTTATGTTGACGGCCACCAATTTTACAGGTCTGAGGTAAAGGATCCAGGTCGGCGCCCACGCCGGGATCCTCCTGTTTTCCCCGTTTAGGAACGTTGGGTTCATTCTCGGAGCACCCGGCCTGCCCCCGCCGGGGTTCCCTGCGGGGCCCAGCTGACGCCTCCCCACAGGTGTGCTGGCAAAAAGTAGTGCGCAAGGGAAAGGGCTGAGGACCTACACTTTGAGATGGGTAAAGTGCCCGGCAAGGGGCTTACTGCACTCATCCTCACCCATACACGCAAGACAGGGCTGAGGGGACCACTGTGGGAAAGGTTCATCGTAGTGACTTGAAGCAATGGACCCCAGGTGTGAGAATATGAGTGTCAAGAGTGTAGGAAAAAATTTACCCAAAGGCGTCTTAGAAACACATCCCACCCACATGGTGAGAGAAACTTTGAGTGAAAATGTGGGAAAAACATTCCCCAAAAAGGCTGTTTTAACAACCATGCTCCCCCACACGGGGAGAAAACTTTAAGTGTCACGAGTGTGGGAAAACATATACTCAGAAAAGCAGTTTAACCAAACATGCTCACCCACATTTTGGGAAAGTTTGAGTGTAAAGAGGAGAAAAAAATATATAAAAAAGAGCATTTTGACTACACAGGGTCAAAAAACTGGTGAAAAAAAATTTATGTGTCAGGAGTGTGGGGAAAACTTTACCCACGAAAAGAATTTTAAACAAGCACACCCTCACTCACATGGTAGAGAAACTTTGAGGTAGGAGGGGGGAAATCTTTTCCCCCGGAAAGGTAATTTACCACACACATGCTCACCCAAAATGGTGAGAAAAACTTTAAGGTCAGGAGGGGGGAAAACTTTAAACACAAGCCCAGTCTTAGCCCACACATGCCACCCACATGGTGAGAGAAATTTTGAGTGTCGGGAGTGTATGGAAACATTCCCTACAAGAGCCATCTTAACAGACACATGCTCACCCACACGGGTGAGAGAAATTTTGAGTTGGGAGGTGGGAATAGTTTACCCAGAAGGCCATTTTAACAAACACAGCTCCCCCCACATGGGAGAGAAACTTTTGAGGTCTGGAGTGTAGGAAAAACATTTAGTACACAGAAAGGCGCCCTGAGCACACAGTCCCCCAACACTTGTGAGGGGGAAGTACAAGTGTATTTTTGGGGGGAAGGGTTTTCTCCCAAGAGTGTGTTGCAAGGCATATCAAAAAACTGGAAGAGGGATGGCTAGGGGTTTTGGCAGTACCCCAATCAGTAGCCAGCCTCCGGGGGTTTCGCATAATATTTACTTGCCTCGTGTCCCCCTGGAGACATAAATTTATTTGGGGAGGAAAATAGACATGACGACCTTTAACCCTTGGGCCCAAAAGTAATTTGATTGTAATTTGCTCCCATAAGACGTTTTGTAGGAATATAAGCAATATTTTATAGATGGACCTTTTTAGTATCCTTGGCGATAACTCTTTTGGATATTAAGTTACTTTGTAATTTTATGGTTAACAACAACAATTTTTATAGCAAAGGAAAAGATCGGGCGTGAAGGGGTTTAACTAGGAAATGATCTTGCTAATTTCCCTGTGTTTGTTCTCTGTTTTATTTTAAAACAAATTTTTATCTGACCCCCATTCCAAGACTTTCCAAGGGATGGCTTGAAAAAAGAGTCTTCATAATTCTGTCCTTGCTTTCCCCTCCTTGCCTCCTTTGCCTAACCATTCATATTCTCTCACCCCATTTTCCACAACTCCAGCACTCTGTCTTTTATAGGGGGCTTATCCTTTAAACCCCTGATCTATATTAATGCAAAAAATTAAGTACATACTTTATGCCTACTTTCTTTTATGACAAACTACCTCAAAATTTTGCGTTCACCCTTCAACCACTTCACATTCTCCCCCACCCTTATTTGAATCCAAACAGTAATAACTTTCTTTTTTTCCCCCATCCATTTTCTCAAAAACAAATTTTCTACTGCTTGGACCCCTTACCATTGTTTTCATTCCACACCAATTTCCACATATGTGAATTTAAAGTCATGATTATATCATTTTGTACATGTCCCTAATGTGTAATTAGGGGTTTTTTTTTTGTCTAGACGGGTTTTTCAAATTTTTTCCCCGACCTCAGCCCCCCCATAGTCAGGCTAGAAAGTTCAGCCCCCTTATTTGGCAAAATATTGGTACGGGAGACTACAGTTGCTACACTACTACAGGATAAAAAAAATGAAGTGAAGTACTGTTTGATCATTTTTTTGTTATTCCCCAAAAATTAAAAATCAAGGGATACCAATACGTAGGCAAAATCAAGGAATGATCATCTCCAGCGCTGCCCTCCCCAGTCCGGTACGCTACCAACTGATCACACCAGAAGCCAGCAATGGAATTTAAAGAATTTTGTTGACAAGCGGGTTCCCTGCAGATAATAAGTCCTTCGGGTTGTCAGCATCACTCCCTGTCTGCCAGGAAGGGTGCTGAGTCCATCTGGAAATGTAGACCCTTTGGGAAATATTTTGTCATGGTGGTCCAAGGTGCGAGAGGTGAGCAACAATATTTTTACAGCAGGGACTGACTGTTTTTTTTCCCAATATCTCATTCAGGATAGGAAAAGTTCCCACTTTCCCTCCCTAGTTTCGACGATTCCAGAGTAAAAGTTCTGAAGGCTTCTACCTTCTCGCACAAAAAGGATTTTTTTTGCAAAATGCCGTGCGGAAAAGTTGATTTAATTTCAAATGGATGAATATGTCTGCAAAGGAGAGAGAGGGGGGATGAACGTTTGTCCTCAACATTTCAGCGAATTATCCGAACCAGGAGGAATTTTGAAATCTCATCCTGAGCCTGCAAATGGGTCGGGTTTTTCCGTTTGAGACCCACCGCATTCAGGGGGGGAAGAGAAGGACTGATATTCACCTCCTATTTCCAATGTAATTTGAAATCTGGTCTTGGGGTTTAAAAGGAAAGACCCGGATTTTAAAATTACAAATTTAACACAGAAAGTTCTGGATATTCCTTACGCGGTAATTACTCGCACAGGTACCACCGTGAGTAAAGTCCAGAACAGTTCCAATCAATCGTTTTGGGGGAAATTAGTGGTGTCGTGAGGATGTAGAGAGGGGCTTAGGGTGGGTAGTTTGTATAATTAAGTTTTAAAACTAAAATTGACAAAATATGTATATGAGGAATCCCTGTACAATCTCAGTTTTATATTCAGCTCAAGCCTCTGTTAGTCCCCGGTGAGGGCGGGCCCGTGCCCCCCCCAAGCAGTTTGGGAATTACCCTGTTTTTATCTACTATACCTTGCTCCACTATTAAACATATAGTAATGGCAAGTAATTTTTCTACCATAGAAAAACTGTAATTAAAATTTATACAAATATCTTATGTTTCCATTTTTTTATAAGAAATGTTTAAAAAGCAAGAATCTTCTCCAAACCCTTTTCGGCTTCTCCCTTTTTGCGATTCTGCAGAAAAAGGTGAAGCCGGCCCACAAAAGGTTGCCACCCCCCCAAAATACATACATACATACATACGTTTTACCCTTTAAATGCCCTTAACATCGTTGGTCACGCACTGGCGCCCCCCACGCGGCATAAGAAAATTTTCCTAACCATGTTAGAAAATGGCATACCTGTCAGACCTGTGAAGATTGAATTTCACATAAAAATCCTTGCCCAAAGTGAAGCCCCTTGACACAACAACAAAAATAGCTATATGGGGTTGTCACTAGGAGGCCCGTGGGGTAAGGGAAACACAGCCGCCCCGGGGTGCGGGGAAAGGGCCCGGATTTGAATCCCGGCGGTGCAACCTTTTTTGGCGAGACCCCCTACCCTAAAATTTTAAATCACTTTTTGTAAATACAGTTGTAAGCACTTATTCATACCCCCAGCCTGTTGTATGCATCTTCGACACTATGCCTTTTACCTACAGCTTTTTACCCTTCCTTGTTTTTATTTTCCATTTAAAAATCTAAGAAAAGTTTTTGGTCGTTTTTACATTTTTTTATTATATTTCTCCATATTTACTTTCTTCTTTTTTCGGATTCTTACATATGCATTTCTAGTTGTTTTGTACTTTTTCCCCCAAGGTTGAACCTCCCTTTTTTTCCTCCAAATTCCATGTTTTTTTCTTTTCTAGTCTTTGCTAATTCACATTTTTGTTAAACCATCTTCTTTTTCTTTTTCTGAAAATAACCTTGGAACATAACTATTATTCCTTTTGTGTAAATTCGGTGAAATCCATCCCCTTTTTTCTGGGTACTCCTTGTTGCAGGAAAATTACTCCCGTCTGTCTCCCCCCAAAAAATGGGCTTAATACGTCAAAGTTGCTTTTTCCCTAATTGTATCTTTTTGGTTCTTTTCTTTCCCCTTTTTTTGCTATTTTAATTCAAAATTCAATAAGTAACATGGCATCTTTCCCAAGGGGCAGATAGTTTTTCTTTATAATTTCTTCCGTTCTTTCGCAATAGAGATTTTAGCCTGAGGTTTTTCGATCGCTACCTTGAATTTGTATTCTTTTAATCATGAGTCATTAGTTATTCATTTCCAAACCCAAAAATATACCCCCAGAGTCTTTTCCTCCTTCAGTATACCATTTTCCCGGCAAACTTCATTTCAGTTAAAAAAAAAACTCCCCTCAAAATTTTGTCTCACAATTTTTGTCGATCTTAAAACTTTTCCGGTCTCTATCATGCTCCATATCTTTTCTCCGCCAGGAATTTTTCTTTGGTGAATGATACAATACTAATTAAACTCTTTTCTTCCTTTTTTCATCACAACTCAACCTTTAAAAAACCCCTGCCATACCTTTTCCTTTTTCCCCCTTCCCACAATATCCTTCCCTTGTTAACACCCTTACACCACCCCCTTTTTCTGATTTCGGGTTTTTGTCCAACTTATATTGACCCTCCCCAACTGGGGGGGGACATCCCGAATCACTAGCTTCGTTTCATAAACCAATATGTCGGTTCTTGGGCCCTCAGGTAATGTTTACTTCTGTTAAAGTTGACACTAGCCCCCTTTTTTGTACGAACCTGCCATCCTTTTTCATTTCTTTGAAAAGTCTTCTCCACTCTTTCTCTTTTTGAAAACCATTCTTCGTTTTTTGGGCCAAACTCCCAATAGAATTTTGTTTTTCCCCTTCTATTTTCAATTTGTTTTTTTTTTTGGTTCTTTAAAACATTTAATCTGGCTCTTTTTTCCCATTTATATCTTTTTTATCCAATTTTTTTTATATTTTTCGTCTTGCCCGTTTTCCAGCCTTAGACATAATCTTGTGCTTAGGTGACCCAAACTTAACTTTAAGGGGCGGGGCCCCCCCCTCCTCAATTTGCCCAACCCTATGTATCCTTTTTATTTTTTATCCGATTTTCTTCTAACTTTAAATATTTTTTTTTGCCCTTTCTTTCTTTTCCCTTTTTTATGTTTTTTTTGGGCCGCATTTTTTTTTGCGACCAAAAAAAGATGACACATTTTTTTGTCCACCCTTCTTTACTAAATTTTCCTTTGTTTGATTACTTTGATACTTTTTTTGGGCAGATTTTTCTTTTCATTTTTTTTGATCTTTTATTTTTGACTAAGCTTTTTTGGGGCTTTTCTTTTTCTATTTCCAGTTTTTTCATTTCATTTCTCTCTGTCATTTCCATTTTTATGTACTGCATTTAATTTCGATGCATTTCAATACTTTTTGTCGCCTTTTTTACGATTTAGTTCATCCACTCTTTTTCAAAATAGATTTCTTTTTCCAAAACGAAACTTTATTTTTCCTCTGCTCAGTTTATCCATCTTTTCCTGTACTATTTTTTAGCATTAGACTCTTTCCCGGTTCGTTTTTCCAGCCCAATATGTCTTTTTTTTGGTATCAAAAAACCCTCAAAAGGGGTTTTGGGGGGATCTTCCTCTTTGTTAATTCAATTTTTTTCAAATTTTTTTGGCAAATCATTTTGGGGACGAGATATTTAACTGCATAGCTTCCCCCCTGTAATATCAAGGTCTTTTTGGGGCTCTGCATCTTTTTTGGTCACAGCAGCCAGTCACAATAGCCAGTTGGTATAGGAGCCTTTCCCGGCAGTCATACCACAGCGACAGTGTGTGTGGTGGTGTGTAGAGATATTATATTATATAATATATTAAATTTTAGCAGATGGTGGGGGTGGAGGCATGTTTTGGGGGTTTTGTGTGTGTGTGTATCAGTGGGGTGGGGAGGTGGCACGTGGGGGAGGTGTGGGAGGCAACTTGGACGGGGGGGGTGGTGGCCGGGGGGAGCGGGAAATGGTCCAGGAGGACGTCGACGTGGCCCCATGCACCGGGGGGGGGGAACAATCCAGGGGACAGAAAATGCCCCCCCCGGAAAACCACCCACCACCATGGGTTCCCCCAAATGTGTCTTTAATTTTTTTACTTTTTCCGGGTGGGGACTGTGGGTGACGGTTGGGGGAAAATCTCTTCACGGCAAAAAGGGGGAGGTTGCTGGCCCGATCGGGGGACTTGTAAACGCAAAAATGATTAAATGTTCCCTTTTTTTGTTTTTAAAAATAAAAAAATGAAAAAAAATTAAATACCCAAAAAATTTGCGTTTAAAAGAAAGGGACTTAACCCCGACACCAAAAAGAAACTGGATTGTGGTAGGGTCAGGCGTAAAAATAAAATTGTCGATTGGTATATTTAAAAAAGTGGATGAATTTTAAAGGTAGTGGGGGAAAGGGGAGTAATGTAGGTTTTTTTGAGTATTTTAAAAGGAAAAGAGGGGGGGTTTTTGGGGGGTGCGATCGAAAAACCTAAAGGCTAGATCATATTCAAAAGAACGGGGGAAGTAATTAAAAAAGAAAACTATCAGTGCCCACTTGGAAAGAGGCCATGTACTTATTGAATTTGAATAAAATAGAAAAAAAAGAGGGGGAAAGAAGAAGAACACAAAAAAGGAAAGATACAATTATGGAAAAGCAGACTTTGACGTTTTAAGAACTTTTTTTGGAGAGACAGACGGGGTAATTCCCCATGCAACAAGGAGTCCCCCAAAAAAAAAGGGGATGATTTTTCATCCGAATTTACACAAAAAGGAATAAATAGTTAGTTCAAGGAATTTCAGAGAAAAAAAAAAGAATAAATGGTTTAAAAAAAAGTGAAAGAAGACTAGAAAAGAAAAAATGGAATAGTTGGAGGAAAAAAGGAGGTTCAACCTTGGGAGAAGTACAAAACAACTAGAAAGCATATGTAAGAATCCGAGAGAAGAAGAAAGTAAATGAGAGAAAATAATAGAAAAATGAAAGAACGAACCGAAACTTTTTTAGATTTAAAATGGAAAAATAAAAACAAGGGAAAGGGTAGAAAAGCTGTAGGTAAAAGGCATAGGTCGAAGAGATAAAAGGCTGAGGTATGAATAAGTGCTTACAGACTGTATTTACAAAAAAGTGAGTTTAAAAAATTTTAGGGTAGGGGGTCTCCCCAAAAAAGGGTTTGCACCCGGGATTCGAACCCGGGGGACCTTCCGACGGGGCGGCGTGTTTTCCCTTTAAACCCCACGGGAACCTCCTAGTGACAACCCACACTATAGCTACTTTGTTGTTGTGTCAAGCGGCTTCCGTTAGGAAAGGGGATTTTTATGTAAAAAAGTTCAATCTTCACAGGTTGAAGGATGCCATTTTCTAACATGGTTAGGAAAATTTTCTTATGCCGGTGGGCGCGCCGGGTGGGGCCCAAGGGATTAAGGCATTTAAAGGGGTGAAACGTATGTTGATGTATGTATGTTGGGGGTGGAACCCATGTGGCCGGTTCCCCTAGTTCTGCAAAATCGCAAAAGAAGGGGGAAGCCGACAAGGGTTGGGAGAGAGATTCTTTGTTTATTAAGCATTTTTAAAAAATAAATGGAAAACAAAAAGATTTTTGTATAGATAGTTATTTACAGTTTTTCTAGGTAAAAAAATTTTACTTGCTCATTACTATATGTTTAATGTGGAGCAAGGTATAGTAGAAAAAATAAACATGTAATTCCCAACGTTTGGGGGGGGCCAGAGCCGCCCTCCCCGGGGGAAATAACAGGGGCTTGAGCTAGAATATAAAAACGAGATTGTACAAGGGATTCCTATTTATCATATTTGTCAAGTGTAATTTTTTAAATTAATTATACAAAATACCAAAACCCTAAGCTCTCTCTACATCCTCACGACCCACTAATATTCCCCACGAAACAGATGATTGGAACTGTTATGGACTTTACTCACGGTGAGTCCCTGTGGAGTAAAATTCTGCGAAAAGGAAATCCAGAACAGTCTGTTTAAAGTTTTGAATTTAATGGGGGGTTTTCCCTTTTAAACCAGCACAGATGTTAAAATTACATTGGGGAGTTTAGGAGGGAATAAAAGCCCTTCTCTTCCACCTGAAGTGCGGTGGCTCTCAAGCTGGAAAACCCTGCCCCATATTGCAGGAAAAGGATGAGATTTCAATATTCCTCCTGAGTTCGGAATAATTCGCTGAAAAAGTTGAGGACGAAACGTTTATCCCCCCCTCTCTCCTTTGGCAGACATATTCCCCCATTTGAATTAATCAACTGTCCATGCACGGGTGTTTGCAACAATCCTTTTGTGCGAGAAGGTAGAAGCCTTCAAAAAAGTTTCACTCGGAATCGCGAATCTAGGGAGGGAAAAAATTTTTGGGAACTTTCCCATCCTGAATGGATATTTGGGAAAAAAAGACATCAGTCCCGTTGTAAAAAATTGTTTTCCACCCCTCGCACCTTGGACCACCATGACAAATATTTCCCCAAAGGGTCAAAATTTCCAGAAAGGATCAGCACCCTTCCGGCAGACAGGAGTGATGCTGACAACCTGAAGGACTTTTATTGAGGTGAACAGCTTGTCAAAAAATTCCTAAATTACCATTTTCGGCTTTGGTTGATCAGTTGGTAGCGTACCCTGGACTGGGGAGGGCGCGCGGAGATGATATTCCCTTGATTTTGCCACAGTAATTTGGGATCCTTGATGTTTTATTTTTTGGGGAATAACAAAACAAAATGATCAAGCAGTACTTCACTTCACTTTTCTTTATCACTGTAGTAGTGTAGCAACTGTAGTCTCGAACCCAAAATTTGCCAAAATGAGGTGCGAATTTCTAGCCTGACTATAGGGGGTGCTGAGGGCGGGAAAAAATTATGAAACGCTGTCTAGAGCAAACAAAAAACCCCTAATTACACATTAGGGGGGCATGTACAAAAATGCATATAATACATGATTTTTTCACATATGTGAACTTGGGTTTGGGAAAGAAAAAAAAATGGTAAGGATCCAAGCAGTGAAATTGTTTTTGAGAAAAGGATGGTGGAAATAAAGAAAGATATTCTGGGGTTTGGAAAGCAAAAAGGGGGAGGGGTGAAGTGGAAGTGGTTGAAGGTGAAACGCAACATTCTGAGGGAGTTTTTCATATAGAAAGAGGGGTAAAAATATGTGACTTAATTTTTGCATTAATAGTAGATACAGGGGGATTAAGGATAACGCCCTAAAAAAAAGGGGCAGAGTGCTGGGTTGTGGAGAATGGGGGAGAGAAGTATGAGAGGTTAGACAAGGAGGGCAAGGAGGGGAAAGCAAGGACAGGGAAATAGAAGACCTTTTGCACGCCATCCCTTGGGAGAAGTCTTAGGAATGGGCGTCAGATAGATATAGTTAGATATGAAGACAGAGAACAATCACAGGAAGTTAGCAGAGAGTCACTGCCTAGTTAACCCCTTCACGCCCAGATTTTTCCTTTGCTATATAAAATTGTCTGTTGTTAACCATAAAATTACAAAAAGTAACTTAATATACCAAATGAGTTAGTCGACAAGGATATAAAAGGTCCACATCTATAAAATATTGCTTATATTCACTACAAATCGTCTTAGGTAGCCAAAATTACAATGCAAATTACGTTCTGGGACACAAGGGGTTAAAGGTCAGTCATGTCTATATTTCCTCCGCCAAATAATTCATGTCTCCTGAGGGTGACACAGAGGCAAGTAAGTATATGAGTGCAGAGAACCCCTGTGAGGCTGGACTACTGGATGATGGAATACATGCCAACACACATAGCCACTCCCTCTTCACAGGTGTTTTGATATGCCTTGCAACACGACTCTTGGTAATGAAAACCCTTCCCACAAACATCACACTTGTACTTCCTCTCACAAGGTGCTGGGTGAGCATGTGTGCTCAGGTCGCCTTTCTGTGTACTAAATGTTTTTCCTACACTCCGACACTCAAAAGTTTCTCTCACCATGTGGGGTGGAGCATGTGTTTGTTAAAATGGCTTCTTCTGGGTAAACGTATTCCCCACACTCTCACACTCAAAGTTTCTCTCACCAGGTGGGTGAGCATTGTGTCTGTTAAGATGGCTCTTGAGGTAAAAGTTTCCATACACTCCTGACACTCAAAGTTTCTCTCACCAGTGTGGGTGAGCATTGTGTGGTCTAAGACTGGACTTGTGTTTAAATGTTTTCCCCCACTCCTGACACTTAAAGTTTCTCTCACCAGTGTGGGTGAGCATGTGTGTGGTAAGATTACCTTTCCGGGCAAATGATTCCCACACTCCTGACACTCAAAGTTTCTCTCACCAGTGTGAGTGAGGATGTGCTTGTTTAAAATTCTTCTCGTGGGTAAATGTTTTCCACACTCCTGACACATAAATTTCTCCACCAGGTGTGTGTGACCATGTGTGAGTCCAGATGCTCTTTTTTATATATTTTTCTACACTCTTGACACTCAAACTTTCTCTCAACAGTGTGGGTGAGCATGTGTGTGTTAAGACTGCTCTTCTGAGTATATGTTTTCCCACACTCGTGACACTTAAAGTTTCTCTCACCAGTGTGGGTGAGCATGTGTGTGTTAAGACAGCCTTTCTGGGTAAAAGTTTTCCTACATTCTTGACACTCAAAGTTTCTCTCACCAGTGTGGATGAGGATGTGTTTGCTAAGACTGCCTTTCTGGGGTAAATTTTTTCCTACACTCTTGACACTCATAGTCTCTCACACAGTGTGGGGTCAGCATGTTGCTTCCTAAGATCAGTCTTACGAGTGAACACTTTCCCACAGTGGTCACACCTCAGCCCTGTCTTGCGTGTTTTGGGTGAGGATGAGTGCAGTAATGCCAGCCTTGCCGGAGCACACTTTACCACAGTCGTCACAAGTGTAGGTCCTCACGCCCTTCCATTGCAGCACTAAATTCTGCCAGCACACCTGTGGTGGGAGGCGTCAGCTGGTCCTGCAGGAACCCTGGCGGAGGCAGGCCAGGCTGCTCCGGAGAATGAAAACCAAGCGTTCCCCAATACAAGGGAAATCAGGAGGAGTCCTGGCGTGGGCGCCGACCTGGATCCTTCCCCCTCAGCACCTGTAAAATTGGTGGCCCCTCAACATAAAAAGAGGGAAGGCTTCTTTTAAGGGTGCTTCCTACTTTACCTTTCCCCCCTAACACCTAAAACCCGGTTTGCAGCCAAGGAGTAAGGCCAGCACAGAGCCTCACGTCACCACTCTACATGGTGGAGGAGTGGAGTGGTATGTGGCTAGTGAACTTCAATGCAGGCAAATGTAACTTTGCTAAGCTTTGCACATCAGGCCGCAACAACCTCTCAAGCATAACCACAAACACCACCATCCACCACCAACATAACACACACACAAACACTCTACACAACACAA
Source organism: Chionoecetes opilio (assembly GCA_016584305.1). Lineage (NCBI taxonomy): Eukaryota > Metazoa > Arthropoda > Malacostraca > Decapoda > Majidae > Chionoecetes > Chionoecetes opilio. Next base: position 94,523 of record JACEEZ010023385.1, read on the forward strand.
CAATGGAAACACCTCGGAATTACAGTCTCTTTCAACTTAAGTCAAGGAAACAAAGTTTTGCAAAGACTAATAGTACCAGACTTGGGGTAATGAAGAATATGTTTCCAGACTTGACACAAGAAAATCTATTGCCACTCTATCTGTCCCTTCAGTGTGCAGCCCAGTGTTGGTCCTGTGCCTCACCAAGGGACATCCCCACCTTGAAAAGGGTCCAGTCAAAGCAAACAAAGGTGTAGCAAAGGGCATGTAAGTGCAGTACCCCCACCGAGTTTCGCACTTGCTTTCTTCCCAAGGCATAGCGCGAAACTCGCGGATCGCCAAAATTGGTATTGAAAACCACTGTAAAAATGCTTATTTTAGCCCGGGTGGGGGAGGTGTCCCACCGTATTTTACAGCTTATGACTCACTTTTTCCCTAAAAATTATCCTGAAAATGCTCCAAGCCCCTGTCCACCCAGCAGTGAAGGGGTACCGGTTTTTAAACCCGAGGTCCAGACCCACCACGGACCCTGGGGATGAGGGCTGCTTGACGTTAGACGTCACCAAAGATGCATGCCCGAAGGAGAGGAGACTGAGGGAGCTGCAGCGCTGGAAGTTGTCGCACCAGGGCAGTCTAGGAGGGTTGTTGAGGGCGTGGGTGAAACTGGGGGACCTGCCCCCTCCTCACCCTCGCCTGTGGAGGCAGTGAGGCACTGGAAGTCGTGTGTGGGGCTGGTGGATCCGCCCCTTCATCCCCTTTTGCCTGTAGAGGCAGCTAAGGCTGCTGAGGGCATGGATGAGGCTAGGGGACCTGAAGCCCGGCTCCGGGCGGGGCTTCATGAGGTGACCTCAGGAAATGCAGGTTATGAGAAATGAGGCGCGACACGAACAAGCGACTCCAAGAGGTGGTAAAAATGAAAGCGGAGTGCAGTAAAGATCCAGGGGACTAGGGAGTAAGCTTATAGACCGGACGGTGCACTCCCACAGGAGGGTCTTGAGAGAGACGGAGTGCACCTGAACTGGGAAGGAGAGAAGGGGATGTGCGGGAGAATGCTAAGAGGGATACGCGGGGGACTGAGAGACTGGCAGGTTGAGGGAAAAAAGGTGACAAATGCGAAGGAGTGACTGCTGACAACAAAAGGGAATGTGAGGTTGGGTGTTGTGAATTTTATAGGATGGAATGTGGAAAAAATGAAGAACTCAGCAGGGAAATGAATGAATGGAACCCATTGCTGTAGTTGGAGTGACAGAAACACAAATGAGGAAATTGAATTTAGATCTGAGACTTACATTTATGATCGGAAGGGCCAGAAGTAAGCAACAGAAAAGGGGTGGGGGAATAGGAGAACTTGTGAGGCGGAAGCAGGTATAGATGTTGAGGAGATCGATGTAGGAGGGTGGAGATGGGTGAGGATATTATGGCAGTACGTCTGGTATATAAGGTGCGAAAGGGGAAGAGAAAGGATCTTGGTGATAGTGTGTTACATGACAGTAGAAGGAATAGGAGCGGAGCCAAAGAATGAAGGAAGTACAGTACCCTCCCGAGTTTCACGCTATGAGAGTTTTGCGATCCTCGAGTTTAACTTCCATTAAAAACACTGTGGCCCGTACGAGTCATGATGAATGTTGAGCGACGACTAGGAAGGTTACCATAAAAAGGGATATTTTTCGGAATGAAGAGCAGCGACGACGGTCGAAGGTCGGCACGAAGACACAGGGGTACCCGTGCTTCGTGCCGACCTTCGTCGCTGCTCTTCGTTCCGAAAAATATCCCTTTTATGGTAACCTTCCTAAGTCGACGAAGGTCGTCGCTCAACCTTCATCATGACTCCGGTACGGCCTGTATCTCCATCAGAAAAAGCACTAAAACTTGGCCTGGAAAAATTTGTCAGGGTCTATAGGTTTTAATGAAATCTAACCTAAACTTATAGGTTTAATGAAACCTAACCTACCTTATAGGTTTAAATGAAACCTAAAAACCTTATAGGTTTAATGAAACCTAAAACCCAACCTTATAGGTTTAAATGAAACCTAACCAACCTTATAGGTTTAAATGAAACCTAACCTAACCTTATAGGTTTAAATGAAAACCCAACCTAACCTTAACCAACAAAGTATACCTAACCTAACCTTATAAGCTTTAAAAGAAACCTAACCTAACCTTAACCAGAAGTATACCTAACCAAAACCTTATAAGTTTAATGAAACCTACCTAACCTTAACCCCCAAGTATACCTTACCTAACCTAAAACCCAACCTTAATACTCTTACCTACTGAGGTGCTGGGGAAACAGCGAGCGATTTCCCGTAGGAAGTGGTGGAAATGGTGGGGCGGAATCGCTTATTGGGAGTGAAAAACCCCGGCCGTTTTTTGTTACAGACAGCTCTCGCTTGCAGTTACCACACTTCCTCTTAGTTGGTATGGGCACCGTGTTCTTCAAACGTTTTCAGTGCCTTTATGTCTTTGTCAAGGTATAAATTTGGATGATACGCCTCGTTAACAGAGCATCACTACGCACCATTTCAACGGTTTAAAGGTCATTCGCCCACATGTCAGTTCGCCCACAAGTCAGTTCGCCCAAAAGTAGAGTTTGTTCGCCCACACTCAAGTTGGTTCGCCCACAAGTATTATTCAACAATGCACAAATCATGTAGTAAAAACTTTATTAAAACCCAAGAGAAACATACAAAGATAAAATGTATGAAAAACTAATGTCATAATTCTAAAAGTAAAATTAAAAAACCAAGTGAAAACTCTTGTAAAATACAGACGACAAATCTTGGACAAGCGCTAAGCATTCAGAAAGAGAAAGTGACTGTCACTGACTGTACTTAAAGAGTCTTTGGCAAGAGCTAAGCATACAGAGAGAGTGTGACTGAGAACTTATTTGATAATACTGCCTTTGTTAATTTTTTTGTTCTATCTTTTGTAATAAAAGAAGAAAAAGATAGGCATAATAATTATCCCATGAACCCAACTAACCGTTCGAGCCACTTAGTGAACTTACTACAAACCACCAACCTACATTTGACGCCAACTCTAACTTGCGTTGCACAGTAAAGGAGTTATCTAATGTGGGCGAAATGACTCCACCGAGTGGGTGAACTGACTTTGGGGTTGAAACGACCTTTGGAGTGGACGAACTGACATATGGGCAAAATGACCGGATACCATTTCAACTAGCTTACTGATCAGCGGTAACCAACTTTACCAGATTCAAATGTAGGACCTTTGTTTTAATTAAGAGCCTTTGATTGGCTCCCGAAACTTGCGTGACTGATTGTCTGAAAGAAAAAATGCGAGCCTGTCATTGGCTGAGTTTCGGAGTCTGTCATTGGCTAGACTGTTAGTTTCTTGATCCGTAAGAGAAATCGAAGGTCGCACACATTTGCGTGACTCGGTGGGTCCATAAAAACACCGGATCGGACTGGATCTGAGCAGTAAACACCGGCGAATAGGGCCAAAGGGGGTTTTAACGGTGTCTAAAAAGAGGATATATACATGACATTAGGCGTAGTTGTATCAGTTTATCAAGTATCGATATTAAGAGATAACTTGTAACACGGGCATTTTATATTGAACAGCGATGTGTGTCATTTGTGTCTTCGGTTATAATGGACGAGAGTTTCGCGGTAGTTTTCAGAGACACCAACTATTTTTTCTTGGCCTACAATAGGTGCTTGTTCTAATGGTGCTTGTTTTATTTTGCGCAAACCAAAAAAAAAAAAAAAAAAAAAAATGAAACCTAACCTAACCTTATGTTTTAATGAAACCTAACCTAACCTAACCTTAAAGGTTTTAATGAAACCTAACCTAACCTTACAGGTTTTAATGAAACCTAACCTAACCTTAACCACAATATATACATTTTTTTTTCTTTTTTTTTTAGGCGCAAAATAAAACAATCTCCATTAGAACAAGCACCTATTGTAGGCCAAGAAAAAAATAGTTGGTGTCTCTGAAAACGACCGCGAAACTCTCGTCCATTAAACCGAAGACACAAAATGACACAGATCGCTTTTCAATATAAAATGCCCGTGTTACAAGTTATCTCTTAATATCGATATTGATAAAACTATGATACAACTACGCCTAATGTCATGTATATATCCTCTTTTTAGACACTATTAAAACCCCTTTGGCCCTATTCGCCGGTGTTAACTGCTCAGATCCGGTCCGATCCGGTGTTTTTATGGACCGTGACTCGGTCAGTGTCCAAATAGAGTTGGATGGAGGAGGGTGTGTCTGTGTGCGCTATAGACAATAGAATAATTGCAATATATGCATCATTTTTGTATTTTACGTGGAAGTAGTATTAGTACTGTACAGTATACTGAGCAAAAAAAATGGTAAATTTTACGATAAGACCAAACTTCCCTACACAATTGGGAGCATGGTTTTTGTTTACCTTATTGTATTCTACGACATTTGTATTTGAGGTTTCCGTCGCCAAATCAATAGTTTCGGAGATATAGAACATTTTAGGTGGGAGGAGGAATAAGTCTCCTTGTTTACAAAATGCCTCACTCTTCCTCTTCTTGTGACCTGCATCGCTTTTGTTCGGAGTAAGTTTCCGTGTGCACCCGTGGCTACCTTACCGGTCCATACAATAACCGGAACGGAGGTTATTTTCCGGAGTTCCAAAACGGGCCTGGAGGGTGGGTTTAAAAGGGTCTATAAGGGTATATTTATATGTTAAACAGTTCGTTTACTACCTTACCTAACCTAACCTGAACCTGAACCTAACCTTTAAACCTCCTAACTGGGTCTAATTTAAGTTTAATAAAATACCAAACCCCGAGATTAACCTCCTAGCCACGGGTGGCGCACTGAAAACTTACTCCGAAACAAAAGCGATGCAGATCACAAGAAGAGGAAGAGGGAGGCATTTTGTAAACAAGGAGACTTATTCCTCCTCCACACTAAAATGTTCTATAGCTCCGAAACTATTGATTTGCGACGGAAAGCTCAAGGAGAAAATGTCTCTTAGAATACAATGACGTAAACAAAAACCATGCTCCCAATTGTGTAGGGAAGTTGGTCGTATCATAAAATAATACCAAAAATATTACAGAAAACGCGAGTATTAAGGTCGGTAGCGACCGCGAAATTCTCGTCCATTATAACCTAGCTCTTTACCTTAATCACAGTCGCAAGAGTTGATTAGTCTTCCTCAGGAAGGCGCAGGTGAGGCGGATGACGGCGGGGCGTCGTGATGGGTGGACGGCAGCGGCGGCCAGCAGAGTGGGCAGGTCAAAGGTGCGTGACCTTCAGGCGATGAGTGTTGACCACGTAGAAGTTGTCGGTGGGAGTGGAAGCGAGGACACTGGAGCAGGAAGTGCCAATCGACTCTGGACGTTCCTACACCTAGGACATTACGAGTCGGGCTTGAGGTGCAGGTGTTGTGCAGGTGGACTGCAGTGTTGCCACCAAGGAAGTCTTTGTGCAATAGGGCCAGGTGCGGCCAGATTACCTGCCCTGTTTTCCATCTAGATGGCAGTAGCGTCGGCGGTGAGCGTCGTCTACAACGGAGCGCTGTCAGCGCACAGGTGGCGGTACATGTAAACAAACACTCATTGGCCAGACAACACCGTAGCAATGCCGCCTACAATTTCCCGAAATAAGTGTTGTGTTTGTGGCAGGAGGAGAGATGCACTTCACGGAACAAGACTTCATTTATTTCCCAAGGATTCTAGGAGGTTAGTAACCATGAGTGAATTGAATTTGTATCTAAAAATTACAATACTGATGTTGCCTCAGTCCCGGGATGATCAGCTGGCAAGTATATTTACTTCTACCATATTCACCATTCTACAGGGGGCTAGCAGGCCTGTAGATCAAATCTATTTGCACATTAGATATGATACTGATCGTGAGTTGAAGGTTATCGTTAGAGGTCCGATTTTCTCATGAACCATCGGTAAATATTCGGTAAACCGCACAGGTATACCGCGCTGACTAGCTACCCCGCCCGGATAGCTACCCTGCCACGACTACGCACGTGCGGCAGATAACGTCACACAAATAAAATTTCAGATAAATTAAAAACACGTCAAAACTATTATGAAAAAATTAAGTTTCGTCTTCGAAGACAGTGATGCCAAAAAACTAATGTTTTGCACTTAATGACTAAACCTTTTAAAGAAACTAACCCTAACCTACGTATTTTTACCAAGGTATTAATGCGTTAATAATGTTTTGGTATATGCAAGGAGAGTAGTTTGGTTGAAAATTGCACTGAAATAATAATATTGATTTTTAGGTTAATCTACATCTTCTCCATGACTATTCTAATGCTATGTTTTTGTCATGTCATTATGCTTAAAACCAAATATCATGGCAGACGGCTGCAGTGGGTGCAAAACCTCAACATCGCCTATTGAAACACACCCAGGTGGTGTGTGAGGATCACTTTGAGTCTCAGCACATAGGCATGAAGGGACACTACTGAGCAATGCTATTTCAATGCCTTCAGGTATGTAATGCAGTTGTGGTTACTTAGTTTGTTATAGCTATGTCTCCTTTATCACCAAGAGGTATTTATGTTTCTTGATTAAAAGTTTTATTCAGTAGTTACCTGAATATTATGATAACATATTATAACATTACGACATCTTGATTTTTAATGGTGTGTGAGTAATTACATTCCTTATTGATAGAGTAATTTATGAATGCTCATATATGGATAAAGATTTCTTTAACTTTTTATTCTAGATAATATGATTTGATTAAGATGTGATGTAATTCTCCCATATTGTAAACTGCATATTTTTCATAATCACATTTGTGCAACCTTCACATTCTAGTTTTCCACATCATTATGAAGTAGTACTGTACACAGTACAGGCATAAGTTTTTGCAAACTAATAACAAAATCATAATCATTCATAGTATCATATATGTTCCTCCAAACATGACATTATTTTTCATTTTACTGTAGGCCTAGATGCCGGTGAGGTGCAGACATCTCCAGGAATTCTAGGTAAGATGTTCATGATAGCTTGAAGCTGCTTGATGAGTAGACAAATCACATTAGGTATCACAAATATCTGGGTATACATTAACCGTACCATGATTATAATGAAGTGTTTTATGTTTATGTAATATACTGGCCACTTAGGTTAACCAATAAAGACATTTATGTAAAGTGGAAAAAGAAATACACTTGCATTTAACACTGTTCGTTAGCATGTTTGGAATGATTTTCTTTACACCTAACTATTTTTTTCCACAGCATCAGAGGAGACCAAGGAAGACACAGCATTCTCAACACCGGTTTTGGATGTTCAACAAACGGATGATGGTGCAAGCACATCTTATGCAGGACTGCCAAATTATGGTGAGCTAGAAGCCAATAATTCTTTAAATATATGTTTTGTATTCTTTTTCCATCACATCGCACATAGCAGTAAGATCGATTAATACAAATAATAACGATTAATTAGAATTTGTTCAAAACCTCTATTTTATTTATTTTATTTCAGATTTGCATGCCACAAATTTGATGTGGCTGAAGAGTTGCCTCATGAGCTGCTGCCTGCCCTGCCACACCCTGCTGTCCCCAACCTTTGCCACCACAATAATCATTAAGTACATATTATTTTGTGTGATGCAAAAGGTGATTATATATATATATATATATATAGTATATATATATATATATATATATATATATATATATATATATATATATATATATATATATATATATATATATATATATATATATATATTTATCATAGGGTAGAAGGATATGATTATATATAATTTCTTTAAGTGTTGACTTCTTTACAATGATAAAACTAAGGGAGATACCATGTTTTCATATCAGTCATCATCGATAATCACCAACTAAATTGTTCGTAAAGGAATAAAGCATTTTCAATCCATTAATCATGAGTTATATGAAATAAATTCCCAGAGACACAAACTAAATTAAGTGTCTACAAAAGTTCTTCAGTTTTGTTCAGGAGAGCAGATGCCACTTTACCTTATGGCCTATAGTGACAGTAATTTCTTCACCAATAGGTTCTTCTCAACCATAGAGTATGTAAATTACATCAACAATGGCTATGTCATTACTTTGTCCAATTATTCCTATTTTTTCTTACCCCATTTTACTATATAATGTACCTTTTGACAGGTTTGTGGCTACTCAACAGTGGGACAGGACACCACGGATTCATGATGCTGATGGAAATCAGCCCACTGGCGCTCCCGGAACACACCAAACCATGTAAGTGCTATCACATTTGAAATTGTCCAGAGAATAACAAAGGATGACAGGATATGTCAGGTGCGACAGAAGTTGTGTGCTAATTCTTTTATTTTGCCAGTCAGACTTTTACTGTGTTTGTGTCATGTTGTATATAATATTGTTTGTTTTCATAATATAGTCCAAAATTAAAATAGTGAATTTTAATGACTTTTCAGGTGTGAATGAATATGAGGTCAATCTTCAATCTGGTGTCATAACCACATATATGTTGCTAATACTATGAATACATTCTGCCTTTCAAGTCACCTCATAAAAAGACATTCATATACAAGGAAACGAACAGGCCATGATATATATATATATATATATATATTTCTTGTATGTGTGTGTGTGTATATACACTAAGGAAGCATATATACACACCAGCAATTATTGCTATTATTTGATATATTAATTGGTGTGACATTGACTGTATTTTATTTTACAGGGGTCAGAAAAATTTTATTGCTGCAATCAAACAACACGCAGACTGCGGAATCGTCTGCATGCAGCCCAGAGAGCTGTCTGCAAGATGCCCCACCAACTAATAAGGGCTGCAGCCAATTCTTAGACCCAAAAGTGTGTGAATTTTTCAGGACACAGTTGTTGCACAGCTTAACAAAAAGAAAGGATTCAGATATGGGGTGTATGAGAGGAAATTTGGCTTTACTGTTCATTGGCAAGTGACATTAATGCCTGAATTCTGCTTTTATGTTATTGCAAGTGTCTTTTATTGCCTAAAATCTTGTTTTATGTTTATTGCAAGTGTCATTAATGCCTGAAATCTTGTTTTATGTTTATTGCAAGTGTCATTAATGCCTAAATACTTGTTTTATGTTATTGCAAGTGTCATTAATGCCTAAAATCTTGTTTTATGTTTATTGCAAGTGTCATTAATGCCTGAAATTTTGTTTTATGTTTATTGCAAGTGTCATTAATGCCTGAAATCTTGTGTTATGCTTATTGCAAGTGTCATTAATGTCTGAAATCTTGTTTTATGTTTATTGCAAGTGTCATTAATGCCTGAAATCTGCTTGTTGTTCATGGCAAGTGTCATTAATGCCTGAAATCTGCTTTGTTGTTCATGGCAAGTGTCATTAATGCCTGAAATCTGCTTTGTTGTTCATGGCAAGTGTCATTAATGCCTGAAATCTGCTTTGTTGTTCATGGCAAGTGTCATTAATGCCTGAAATCTGCTTTGTTGTTCATGACAAGTGTCATTAATGCCTGAAATCTGCTTTGTTGTTCATGGCAAGTGTCATTAATGCCTGAAATCTGCTTTGCTGTTCATGACAAGTGTCATTAATGCCTGAAATCTGCTTTGCTGTTCATGACAAGTGTCATTAATGCCTGAAATCTGCTTTGTTGTTCATGACAAGTGTCTATATTGCCTGAAATCTGCTGTTAGCTACTGGTCTGTGCTAGTGCATGTTATACTTGACATTTGCTGTGAGATTGTAATGCCAATCTGGCTGGGCAAGTGGAATTTGCATAGACTTACACCGTAAATTCATGTAGTTTATTTATCTACATTTCTGACGCCTGTTACCAAGAACTACCCTAGGGGATGGCCGCAACAATCTCTTTTTTTCCTGTCCTTGCATTCCCTCCTTGCATGCTCTAACCCTCTCATTCTCCTCTCACCCATTTCTTCCAATTTCATTTAGTACAATGTTACTTTTCAGCAGTCTTTTTCCTGGTTAAAAAGAATGCAGTTATAAAATAAAAATATAAATGGAAGGCACACTTTCATTAACCTTAAAGAGTAATGTTCATATGTTTTTGTAAATATGGAAAACACAAAATACAAAAAAGGGGGTATGCAGTAGTCAAATAAAAATACATATAGTTCCCGCATTAAATTCTCTTACGTTCTCTTATCATATTCTGTGTTCGACATAGATGGCAGGACCGTACGGGTTTCAAACTTTACTGTGGAGTCAGATTTCCTTGTTCTCTAGCTTCCTTGGTTGCCACTCCACCAGTGTTGCCATCCTTTCAGTTGAGAATTATCGTACTGGCTCCTCAAAATGTTTTTTTCAGTAAAATTGTCGTACAGTCTCCTAAAAATGATCGTCTTCCTTATCGTACATTATTATTAAATGTATTTCTTTGTGCTTGCTAATTAAATGTATTCATTGAAAACCTGCTATTGTTTATCAATTTTGATTTGCAAGATTCATATTACCGTAGATAACAGTAAAGTCGCCAGGACAACTTTTTTTTCTGTTACAGACGTGTGGTGGCGTTAATAGTTACATTTCTACATCCATGATTTCAGGAAAGTTAGAAGGGGCTATCTGGAGAATCTGTGTCATTTTGTGTCTTCATCTGTGTCATATTATGGCTATAAATGAACAAATTACAAAAAATACCTACAAAGTGGTTACCAACAGTCAAGTCGCCATCCAGTGTTTATACAGAGTGTCATACCCATGGAGGTAGTATGGGTGCAGGCGCCAAGGGGGAGATGCTGAGAAGATGCCATAGAGGTAAGGCGAAAAGAGCGCCTTACCCGTCTTCAGGCGCTTTTGTAAACGGCCCGGCTAAGCACCGGCTCAAGCCTATGTACAGTCGATATTTCAAGCGCTTTTGCCCTGCCTTACACCTCCAAAGCCTATGGCGTGGGCGTGGTCCGAGAATCCTACTAGCCAATCACGTTGCCTATCTGAGCGCTGCTTAGGCAGCTTCGACAATCACAAGGCTTGAACACTTCTCTGCTGAAACATGAAATTTTGTCCCCTCCCTCCCACCAAGCACTTATGGCAAGGATGCACCGCTCTCCCCCGCCAAAAGCTGTTTCATCACAAGTTTGACGTTCAACGCAGGTTTTGACCACTTATATATTTTTGCATTGGGACGTGCCATACACCATGATAATCGTTAAGGTATGCTGATTCCGGGACAGTGAGTGAAAATTTAATGCAAGCAAAATTCCAAGAATAAGGAGAAGATGAATAAAAAAGGTGAAAAAAAAGTTTATACACGATTTCATTTGCTCTCATTATCTTATTATAGGTATAGTTTACTTGCAATTTTTATACATTCATGATATGCACTAATGTCTCGTGAAGATGATGGTATGTTCAGCTGTCCTAAATATCATCTGGTAGTATGATAATACCGTATAATAGTACATTTTAGTGCGGGCGGGCAACCTGCCGCCCGCCGCCCGCCCCTAACCAACACACAACACAACATTTCTTATCACCAGCATTTAACCCCCTATAGTGCCGCATTTAGTCTTCCACGATCGATTCATACACACCTTGCAACACTATTATTACGAAAAACACCAATTTTACGTTGTAGCAACTGAAACAAGGCTGTATTTGCCTTCTAAACAGAAGATGAATGTCTGGCAGAGGCCAACAGCAGCTCATTAAGGCCCATGGTCTGACCATGCCATAAGTTTTCAGCGCCTTTAGGGTGCCACTAAGCGGCATTCCGACTGAGCATAGCGGTGGGAGGGCGTTTTGCCTTACCACAGGCGCCTAGCTCGCTCTCAGCATCTGGCCCCGCCGCGCGGGTTGAAGCCAGTGAACTGGTCAGTCAGCCATCTTGCTGTGGGCTAAGGGAGCCCACAGCTCTACTGCCAAGTAGAGATAAATATCCCCATGGAAATATTTTGAGATTCCTGGGAGTAACGTCGCTCCATTCTAAGGTGTAAATAGTATATGGGTTTCTTTCCGTTAGTTTTTTCATGATGAGAATTAAACTGATCTCATAACATGGTGATATCAATATATGGTAGGTCTCTCGGGTTTGTGGGTATAAGTTTTGCTACGTTAGGGTGGCACCATGTAGGTAGTATGGGAGTACTACAAGACCACCTCGCACATACCTTCATGGGGGCACAGTGGCTTCGTTGTTAAAGGTGGGGTGGTGAGGTCAAAGGTTTTGAATTGAGTCGGGTAATTACTATAGTGGCGGATCTGTTTAAGGGTTGGCTATGCTTACTCAGGTCAAATCCTTTCTACACGTCCACTCATACTCTCTCAGTCTTCATTTAGTATTGACCTCATGAGGACCAAATAAAGGCAGGAGTGTTGCACCTTGTGTTTTCTGCTATGGTGAATAGTTGTGTTGCATTTGGGTGCAATGAAAAAAAGCGAACAAAAAATCTGACCCATCCATTACATTTCACCGGTAAGTTATGCATTTGTTGATTCTAAAAAATAGGGTTTTAAAAAAAACGTGCATGTATTTGTTAAAAAAAAGACAATGACCTTTTTAGAAAAAGTGTGATAACTACTGCACCACTGGCTTGGTAATTGTGTTACTGATAGTAGTAATAGTGATGGGGGGTGATGTAGCTGGGAGCAATATGTAATTTTAAGTGTTAGCGATTGTGTTCGTAGGGTTTATATTAATAGTAATATTATAGTAATTTGGGGCCACTACTATTTTATATTTGCCATCAACGACTAAGATAGTGGGATTAGCAATGATATCAGCAAGTTTGCTGATGATACTAAAACAGGTAGAATTATCGGGTCACAGTTTGATGTAACCGGTTTTCAGGGAGACTAGATAAGGTTAAGCGAGTGGGTAGTCAGGTGGCAGATGGAATTTAATATTGACAAGTGTAGCGTAATTAATATTGGTAGAAAATGGTATGAAAATCATGTCAGATAATGACCCGGCCAGTAATCATCTAATATTACTGATCAAGGCTGTAGCTGAGACATATCTGCAGGTGAGATATAAATACACAGCCAGCAGTTCACCGCCAGACATGCACATATTCAATAAGGGACCCAATATGCAATAATATGCAATAATATGATATGTAATAAATGGTTAGCAGTAACACAGAAGTATAATTTCACACACCGTGATATCATTAAGTGGAAACAATGTAAAAAGTGAAAAGAAAGAGTGGGTATCTCAGTCAGCCAGTGCGTGACATTGCCCACAGCAGTGTGGCAGACGGGGAGAAAAGTGGCTTCAACTGACAACACAGGCCGCGCGGCTGAGGGCGTCTCCACTCATACTTCCTCCAAGGTCGTACCGCTGTCGTCGTCGCCCAAAAAAAACCATGTAGTGAAATTTGAAAACCGTATATACTTGCAGCTACAAAACTTAAAACAACGCTGAAACAGAGTAGATTATACAGTCATGATATAAACTACTGTGTATATCTTCAGTGGCACATAAAAATCAGTAGTAATGCTATAACTCGTAATATGGCGCCTGGCGACATGACTGCAGGTGGCGACTTGAATGTTATCTACGGTAGGGCATAGAATGAAAATATATCCGCTTCAACAAAAAAAAAAAAAAAACTTGCAATGGACGACATGAATGCCATTCTAGTCTTAGTCTAGAGGCGTTTTCTGATGGGGATTCGCTTGCAAGCGAAAAAAATTCGATTGCAAGCGGTCACTTTATAGTGCCCATATAAATGTTAGTGCCCAAACAAACATTTTGTTTGCTGCCGCAACAACAACAACAACAATAAATTCTTGCGGTCAGGCAATCATCTTCCCTGGATGATTGAACAGCAAGCGAAATTTGAGCAATCAATTTTTTTTCGCTTGCAAGAGAAATCCCCCGCAGAAAACGCCTTAAGCCGGCCACACACACACCGGCGCGGCCTATCCGGCCGACAAAAGTGGCGGGGCATCGTTCGCCGGACGAGACCCACACACACACCGGCCACCTAATGAAAATATACAGTAGCCTACACGTCGGACCACCGTGGCAGTGGCGTAGCTACGGGGGCATGGGTGGGCACGTGCCCACCCACGAGAGGCCGGTGCCCGCCCAGGTGCCCACCACTGGCCACGGCTGCCGTGTGGTGTGGAAGCGTGTTCCACTAGGTAGGACTGAGGGAGCATGCATGCAGTATTATGAATAATTTCTACTGATGACTTACCTCGACCTCATTATACAATAAATATTTTTCCTCTGCTTGAAAGAAAGAAACATGCCTCTGAGTGAGTTAAATTCATATACTTTCTATTGATCACTTAACATCAACGAACATAACTAATTACACCAGTTACCCTTACAAATTTTCTATAATGCCTTGTGTTGGTATACTTAATTCCAATGATCTGAAACTCGAGAATGCAGTGGTCGCTGGCAGTTTTAACTCAAAGGTTGGTCTACTGTGTTTTGGCTCTGCGACTAATATTTTTCATAAATTAATCTCGCGATAAACATTGAGCACCGCATCTGAATACCAAAAAATTAGTTCTTCTGTTGTTCTACTAATTATATGGATGACATGCATACGATGGAACGTTCTATAATAGCAATTTAATGCAAATTACTCGCCTTGAGTAGCAAAGCTTAATATATTTTTTACATGTATATGTAGCATGTAAAATTGGGCGATGTTCACACTGTTTTCTAAGACAGTACTGCTGCGTCTGGCAAACGCTTGTCAAAATACAATAAGCAATGCCTTGGAAAACGAAGAATAAGAATGCCGAAATCGGCTTGTTGCTGCGACAATGTAGGTTATAATTGTGGAGGCGACACGCCGCGGCGGGGAGTGGTGGCGGGGAGATTGAATAAAAACATTACGACTTCACGCGTCGACTCATTGCACTTCCAGGCAGGGATGCTCGAAAATCCCTCGTAAGGGACAACTTACGAGTGTATGGCTACAATAACCTACGAGGGTGGGCTGAGGGAGATGCTCGTACCGAGCCGTCACTCCCGTACGGTTATCGGTGGCCTCTGGGTGGGGAATATAGGATATTCTAGGGATATGTGTGGGAAAATTCTGCTAACCAATCACAGAGCAGCGCCCTTCATGACGCGGCTTTATCTAGCCAATCATCATGCTCTCAGCTGTCAGGGAGCCCGATAAATAAATTTAAAGACTTCAAATGCCGCTGTTATGCTAAAATCGGCTCTTTCGGAAATCGTCCCGCGGACGCTTATTTAACCTAAATAACTCTACAAAACTGAACACAAACCTATCATAAACCTTACCTAACCTAAACCAGACCTAAATATAACTTAACCTAAAACCTAAAAACTATGTTTGCCGGTGTTGAGCTAAGATTGGCTGATTTCCGAAATAGGGCCGATTTTAGCTCACTATCGCCAGAATGTTACGATAATACATAGCTGCCACATTAGCCTTTCAGCGTAATATTTCCCACTGATTACTACAGAGACGTACCCAGGGTATACCTTGATGCGCTGATCATAGGTTCGAGTCTCGTGTGCCCGAGATTAGTATCTATAGACCCTGCAGGGCCGCGCCGTACGTATGCCGTATCCGTGCCCTGGCGGTACTGTTATAGTGGACGAGAACTGCGCGTTCGCTCTTTAGGTCAGACAAGACACACGGGGGGGCTAACACCTCACTGTGACACACGTGACACTTGTGTGCAAGGATAGTATAACTTTATAATATCCTTGCTTGTGTGTATACGTGCGTGTTGTACTAGTACGTCAGACATTTGATACCACCACCACCACCGGATCATTATAGCGGCCAAACTTGTATGATGAACTATACGTTTTGATTCAAGAAGTCGACCGATAATATATTTAATATATAGGTTTTGCCCTGATATGAATTTATTACAAGTACTATAGGTATTGTATGTTAAATATGATATATATGGAGTCAATGAAGCAAGAAACACATCACATTTCAAACAGGCAAGCATGAAATGGCTCTATAATACACAATAAACATAAAGTATAGTGATACACTTGTAATTTATTGTTTGTTGACGTCTAGCCGCTTCAAATTTCACTCCTTAGGGAGTTAAGGGTGCTCCCGACCACCCTTAGCCTCGCGGTCCCGTAGCAAGTGAAAAAATGGTTTGAGCATCTCCCTTAGAGGCGCTACGAGGTAAAAGTCCCTTAGGGGATACTTACGGGCCCGTAACTCTTTCGAGCATCTCTGCCCAGGCTTTCTATCTGATTGATACACAATAATAACAGGAAAATATGACTGCCTAGGTATAAATAACTTCTAAACATACGTTATTGACTATATAATATCATAGAGTAGCATTTACCTCGCCTCCTCAACTATAACCTACTTGGTATTTGGTTATATACAATGTTTTACAGAATCAGGCTTCTATACAATATACATATAGAAGAAAATCATTCTTAATATTATACTTTTGTGTTTTAAGTGCAGTGGAATAAACCCATATTTGTTTCCCAGTAGACCAACTTATCAAAAAGTGAGTTAAAACTGCCAGCGACACCCTGGCATTTTGGGTTCCAGTTCTCTCGAATTGGTAAGTGTCTCCCTCTTGTACGTGTCTTACACGCGTTCTCTGGAACGACATAACACACAAAGTAAGTGACCGATCATTCATGGCCTTGTACGGCTGCTACGGCAGCGACCACCCCGGCTCTCACGTGAGTCACGTCTCACCCAGCCCTGATTCGTATCATCTTTCACTTTCAGGTACTGAATGTTAATATAAACCAATATTTTCTAGTTTACATTTTCTAATAATGTACTGTTACAAGGGCGAGAATGTCTCGAGATGTGAGGGGAGTTATTTGAACGAGGTAGCACGCCGCACGCCTGTGGCGGTGTGAGAGATACACTGAGGGGAACAGCTGACCGACTCACGACAGGGACACACCACCGCCACGAGGCACGAGATAAGCTGGCACCCCGCGCGCCGCCATTACTCGTTTCAGCGTGTCTGTACCTGCTTCCTCGCCACTGTCAGCCCTGGTGCTTCTCCCTCGAGTTAGTGACTGGTAAGAGACAGTGCACTGTATTGTGGTCTGTGTTAAGGTAGAGAACAGTAAACAGTGACATTGACCTGAGCGAGGTAAACTGTGGTGACGCGTTCCCGTTCGTCTGCCGCTGCCTATAGTGACCTTGAACTTGTAATTACTGGCTACGTGAGTATACGGCAGAAAAAGGACCCCTATGTTTGCCTAGGCCTTCCCCTTGACTCAGGGGAAGGCCTAGGACTCACACACACTCAGGGCCCTGAGTGTGTGTGAGTAGCCAGACAATTCCAGCACGAGCCCGGTAATCTTGCTACGCGTCCCGTCCCTGTCTCCCGGCGGGCCGGCACCTGCCTGCAGTAAGTGACAATGAAAAGCCAAATCACTGTTAGATATATGAGAATTCTTGTCCATATGAAGAGGCATTTCCTGAGTTCTACAGACTGGCCAAAATTTCTGTAGTAGCTACCTATTACCTGTGTCATCAGCTTCAGCAGAGAGAAGCTTCTCTGCTCTGAAATTAATCAAAACTACACTGAGAAATACATTGGGCAAGAGAGATTAGGTAATCTTGCTGTGTGTCAATTGAAAGCAGGCGAGTTAAAAGCCTTGATTTAGAAGAATTTGTTGATAAGTTTGCTGAGAACCACAAGAACAGAACAATTCTGCTTAAGTGAGGTATTCTCACTTTCTCAGTGGAATTTTTTATTTTATTGCCTGCTGCTTTAAAACTTCTGCATTTTTCTTTATTTTCAGTATCAATTATGTCATTTCTATTTTGTATAAGTGGTAATATATGTATTTCATTTTGTCATGACTGCTTTATTTCGTTCTCCATCAGCAACTGCATGATACCCTACAGTACTCAACACACACTCCTAGAATAAAATCTAAAAAACCTTCCATAGCCCCATACGCCATCAGATAAACTCTTGATATTGGTCAGAATGCAAAATATGCAGGGGGGGGGGGGGTCTTGGCACTGTAAGTTGAAAGTAAGTCCCCAGTCCCCACCAAACTCCCCAGCTGTATGGCTTGTTCAGCTCATCTAGTGCCCACCATAGTCAGCTGTCCCCTCCCAGGTGCCCACCCATCATAAATACCTAGCTACGCCACTGCCCGTGGTGACAACAGAATCCGCTGTCCGAAAATTACTTGTTGGTGATGGCTGCATGTGCAGCCATATATAATCCAATATAAAATACTTCATACTATATATAATACCTATATTAGCATAAATACAATATTACTGGTACAATTAGTCTGGCCGAGCGAGGGGGGGGCCGCGCCGGAAGGCACCACACACACGCAGGCGACAGGCCGCGCCGGACGGAATTTTCAACGCCGACCGTTTTTCATCCGGCGCAGCGACGGCCCCGCCGGATGAAAAAAACCACACACACACCGGCCGCCTCAAAGCCACGCCCCTTTTTCGTCGGCCGGATAGGCCGCGCCGGTGTGTGGGGCCGGCTTTAGATCCCGGTAATCAAATATGAACACATGAAAATAAACAAAGATAATTCAAATAGACATATGGACTTTTGTTTGCAGATCGAGTTTACTAAAACAAAATTAAACTATATCTTTCAGTAATCACCGGATATCACACCAAACTGCACATCACACTGCACACAATGACAAATTGTCATTTCAACTCATATTCAACCACATCTTCTGCATAAACATACAAATTTTAAAATTTAAACGCAATGCTAGTCATTTCCACAATACCTATCAGCTGCTCTACTACCATTAATTAACTTCATGTCCATCAACAGTAGAATGTCATGCAACTGAGATATCTTGCAATGTTTTGTGGTGGCATTCTAAGTGGATGAGGGGTGAAGGTTTATGCTATGGTACCTACTACGTACTCTCGTCTACCAGTTTTCTCGTCCCCGTCGGCGAGTTCAACATTTCAGCATGGAGAGCATGAGACCCACACTGGTCCACCTCTCCGGGAATGCCCCTATTTATTGAGAGATTTGAGGTAATATTTGACAGCCTGTCTACCATGATGTATCCAAAATTTACCACCTGATATCGGCTAATATTTGTAGCCATTCCGCCTTGTAATGAGTTCCTATGATATTCTTCCACCAACAATTTAGTAGAGATGGCGTTTGGGAATTAATATGGGATGGCGGTGGTATTTGGAAGATCAGCTTTAAAATTTCATCCTCGACACCTAATTATGCCCTCATGATCTAGGTTCAGACCTAATAATCTGGTCAATTTGTTCCTATGTGGGCTGGCTGAGGCCAAGACGATATTCCTCAGGAATACCTGCTTTTGTATTGTTCTGATCCAAACTTCAAAGGATCAGAGCTATCCCTTTTAATGGATTGGAAAACTAATTAGTAGTCTTATTAGTTTGCTCAATAAAAAAACCTTTCTATGTCTATCACAGGGTCTGGGATTAATTCAGGTTCCCTTATTGTATCTACGATATGTCTGGCTGAGTGGAAACCTGATTAGGATCAAAATTACACTCTTTCAGCCGGTAGGCATTTAACCATAATCCTGTGTATAATTAGAGGTTATTATTTCCTCGCGAAAACATTATTATTAGGGTTTTCTTAGTGGCGATATATTCATTATGAACTGGAATATCACTTTCCTCTACACCTCACTTATTGGTGTGGGCAAGAAAGTGGTTCCAATTCTGGTAATTAATAGGGCTGTGCATGGCTAGGGAAACTCTCCTCTTTTCGGCTTGGTGAGTATGTGGGATGGGTCCCCCTTAAATTTCCTTACCACCAGCACTGGTGAACATAGACGTTATGTCTTTTGATGACCTTCCTTAGGTAACGCCCAAAATAATCACGCCTATTAATGGAAGGGGGCCATCAACGTCCTCGAAGGTATTAGTAACTAGTTTTAACACCATTATCCCTCAGCATTTTTAGCTGTGTCTTTTAGTCCATTAACAGTCAAACTAATACCATATTATTAATTACTCAGCAGCTACCCTACATTTATATCTTCTAATTGGATAGGGGTTAAACTATGTCAAAGGTTTGAGCCTCTGTATTGGGAAGAAAACCTGATATGGGTAAATTAACTTTATTAAATTTTCGGGGTTGTAACAATTCAACTATCTCTCTGCTTATGAAGGATCGTTGTGCACCACTGTAAAACATTGTCTTTACAATGACTGACTTACCATTGTGGCACACCTTCAATTCGGCAGTAGGAACAGCTGCTGAACTACTCTTATTAGTGACTGCCATTTTAACTACTGTAGGGTCTGAGTTATTATCACTGTTAGGACAAAGAGCGATGTTATGAACAGATTGTTTACATTTCCTACAAATTCTTAAGCTTATAGGGCATGCATTTGAAGCATGTTTACCACGGAGACAGGTTAGGCAATCACCAAGGCTCATTAACCTTTCAACTCTCGTGTAACAATCTGAATAGATATTACATGTGGAGGGTGGATGTTCCCCCCCACATAAAACACAATTTATTATTCGTACTTCATTTGAAGTAGCCCTGGAATTAGGGATTGTATCTATTATTTGAGTAGGTCTTAGTGGTTTACTGGTAGGCTGAGAAGTTTGAATCTTATTACAGGCTGTTGATTTGCGTAACAGGCCCCAGGATAAATACCCAAATAAGGGATCTTTAAACTCTAAGGGTGGCTGATATAGCTGATTACCATAGGTGTAATAATCTTGATCTCCCCGTGGGGGGGGGTTTCCCGGGTTTGGGAGGTGGGGGCGGTTCCGGGACCTTTACAATCTTGATTAAAGAAAATTTAGCTGTTGATGGAATAGAGCACACTCCATAATCCCTCTTTTACAAATTCCTTATCGGATATCTTTGACATTCGTGTTCATGTTGTAAAAATTGGTGAATAATTTTTTTATCCCCCCTTGTCTTAAATTGCTTCATATTGGGAAATAAAACCCCCTCCATTTATTCCCTTGCTCATTTAACAATGGGGAACCTGTCTTTAAATTTATATAACAATGGGTATTTGCTTAATTGCTTCCTCACACTTATTATATATTCGTTGAGCATTGCTAACTTTTGCTGTAATGATCTTTTGCTAAATTTCGCCCTGATTTTGTTAAACTAAGTCAAAAAAAAATATTAAATCCAGATTAGTCACTAAAAAAAATAATTTTTTAGTTGATAATATTATATCAAGTGGGGGTGTGCCTGCTTGGCCTTCAAGACACAAACAAAAGGGGTATATAATTTCAACCACCCCAACTAACACGTACTACGCTGTGTTATCTCTACCTGGCGATGGGATTGAACGGCTGTTGACTTGTTCTGACGCCGCGAAAAACCTCGCCTCCGCTCTCATCCCAAATTTTGGGAGGGTCATAAATTTAAAAAAATTTAATTTTTATCTTTTGACTGTGAATGGAAATTTTTTTTCGCTACTCACATGGCAAAAATGCCTGTACGGAAATTGGTGGACGGGCAAAGGGGCAGTGGCCCGGCAAGCTGCACGACTAATGCAAATCAAAACCTAACTCCCTTGGGTATTTTGATTTCGTAACAAAAACTTCTTTTTAATCAAAAAAATTAAAATTTTTTCAGTTTCTTCAGAATGGTTGCACTGAAAAAAAAATCCCCCTTTCGGAGCGTTTCTGAAACTGTGCCTGTCCGGTTCAGCATTACCACGATTTGTGCCTGTGGAGCCATTTGGGACCTCCCGTGTTTCAAGGGGTCCAAATAGCAAATGGGACTTTTTGGGATCATGTCTGAAATCTGATGACAAGTTGGGAAAATACTTTGTGGTGGGATGAAACTTTTGTGGGGTGTTTTTTAGAAAAACTTTGGTTTGCAATGAAGGAGTTGTCTGATGAATTTTGGATTTGCTTGTCTCATTTCTCGGGCCCCAAAGGAAAATCTGGTCCCGCTTTTCCCTCAAAAGTGGACAATTTTGGTGCCTGGGGGTGACTTCTTCTAGTTATGTTAATCCAAAACTGAAGCGGGGAGGAAATTGATATTTTTTCGAGAAGACAATGACTACTGCTGAGCATCGCTGCCTGTCACGTGCTAACACACAATTGAAATTGTGAAAAACTTCCAAATGTTGACATTTTTTTCATTTTTTGTTGAAAACACCTGTTTGACTTCAAAAATACCCCTTACCCCAAAAATATTATAAATTTTATTGTTGCAAAACCCAAATCAGGGTAATCTTATTTTTTTGGTGAATAAATTTTTTTCAGGGGGGCTTAAAGGGCAGGGTCAAAGGGGGTCAAATCTTATATTTCCTTTCCAAAAGAAATTTCTAAAAAATTTTGTAATCTAAAATTCCCCCGGGTTATTCTGACAAAAAAATCAAAACTTTTTTTCTAGGTCTTTAATAAAAAAGCATGACCTTTCAAAAAAGTTAAGGGCAAGGACTTTTTTACCTTTTTTCGAATTTCACGAGGCCATACTTTTGAACTTAAAAGATAAGAGCTGAAAAATTTTCTGAAACGTTTTTTTTTTTGGCCAAAAGCCCCTGGGGAGCCCAATTTTTATGGAAATCCGGGAATGTGTGGTGTTAAAACTCATTTTTCTTGGACCACTTGTCCTGGAATGCCCCAATATAATAGATCTGAGGTAGACTAGTCTCCTATCTAGGTCCCCCTGAACTTCCCGCTGATAGAGAGATCCTAAAACCAATTGAGGTCAATGGTGAGGACTATACTGGGGATATTATAACATCAGGAGATAACTCTCCCCCCGATCAAGTATATGTCTGCATATTCACTTGTACCTCTATCAGGGCTATACATTTCAAAATAGCCAAAGACCAAAGTGCCGAAACCACTATTCAAATGTTCCGGCGCTATGTGGCCTGGGGTGATGTCACATGAAGCGGAACTTCAGTTTTCGCCGGCCCCCAGTTGTGGAAATTATCCACCAACCACCCTCTCAATAATTGGTAGAGTGGTGGTTTGTTTCCCCACCCTTGTGAGGGAGGTATTACCGCTCATCAAGGGGGGGAGGGATTATATAAAAATTTATAATGGTAATGGGTTTTAAATAAAGATAATTATACCGTTTTCCGGGCGCATAAACGATTTTTTTTCCCTTAAAAAGGACTGCAAATTCCCCTGCGTCAAATGCGGCCATATTAGCGCTGAGAGGGGGGCGAGAATCAAAACAGCCGGTGGGGGTATTTAAGGGGTTTGGGTGATCTGTTTTTGGCATACAGCAAATTCCAACTCCGACCCCCAAACATCCGACTTGTCCAAACAACCGACTTTTTTCTTCTTTCCCAAGTCGGATAATTAAAAAAAATTCCCCGAAAACCCGACCCTCGGCAGACGTTTGAATTCGGCGCGGGGGGGGGAAGGTAGTTCGTGTTTTTCTCACTGCCCGCTCGCAGCGCTGGTAGGGGCGTGGCTTTGGCGGGTTTTTTCACCACCTTTGTGTTTTCACCACGTTGTGCTTCACCACCATTTTGTGTTTTGTTTTGGCCTTTTTTTTTACTTTCACAGTAAAAATGTCGTCACAATGCTAAACGAAAAACGTGTTTGTTAACATTGAACAGAAAGTGAATATTATGGGAAATAAAAAAAAGGTTTCTAGAAAGATATATTTTGGGAATTTAACTCGGCCTTTTTCTTTTTATATTTATATCTATTTTTCTTATTTTTTAAAATTATGTACATCCAACATCCGACTTTTCCCAAATCATCCGACCTACCTTGGGTCCATAAGGCGGATTTTTAATACTTAGCTGTGCCCACTGAGCACAAATTTAGAAAAATGTTATCAACAGTAATGCATAATACTAAAAAAAAGGTTGGATTTTAAGAAAAAACAAGGCTGGCAACACGATAGTGATTGTTGCTGCCAAGAGGCCGGGTCAGATGTAAACATCATCCACCCCCCCGGCTGCTCTTCCATTGTAAAACGTCTGTATCTCAGGTCTGCCGCTTCCCCAGGGTGCTTCACTGGGCGACCCCCCTCCGGCACCCCCCATGGGTCTTTCCCCGCCGAGTATCCCCCACCCATGGATAAAAAAACATCCCGCATTTAGATGTACCCTTTAAACCCGCATTCGACTTGGGCCACACAAGTGACAAACATTTTGGAAGGAGATGATAAAAGGGGGGCAGAAATGGTGAGGTTTTTTGCTGGATGATTATTTTTTAAAAAATTAAATAGTGAATCAAAGCGTGTTAAATTTTTTTTTTTAGTTTGATGGGTAGAGGAAGGTGTAGTATATTGGGGAGTCTGTCTATACACACAAGGATGGAGAAAGGCGTCGTGGCTTTGTATTTTTTTTACAGGAGCATTGTACAACGTGGGGATTAGAGGTGCGCGGCGTGTGGTCTAGTGTTTTTTTGGGCTACTAAATTACCTGGCTGGTGTTGCGTTGTGTCAGCGGGACAAGTCAGGGTCAGCGTCAGGTCACCCACTAATCCTTTTCCCAAAAAAGGGGGTGGCCTAACCCCGTTTGCAGGTGCGTGTGTGGTTTTGTGTTACCCCCGCTACAGTGATAACAGGTGGGAAGGAAAAGATGGGCCCTTTGTCCCACCTCGACCCTCACCCTCACCCCTTTCCTTTACGGAAAAGGGAACTGTATAAGAGTGCATAAAAAAGGCGCAACGGTAATGTAACGGGGCAAAAGTCTTTTTCCCCACGGTGCACCAAGCAAGACCAAAACCCATAAAGGGGCCCCCAAACTCCGCCTCAAGGCCGAAACACACCATACCATCAGGGACTGGCACCGTCCATCACTCCTTGAATTTCTTACTTCAAAAAAAATAGGTGTTAAACCGGCCACACACACAAGGGGGCGCCTGTCCGGGCCCCAAAAATGGCGAGCACATTCGCCGGCGAGACCCAACACAGTGTTTTAGTCCGAGACTGGTCTTGGGTTAAGACCAGTTTGATGTGGTCTTGGGCTTGGTCTTTGGGCTCGTTTGATTGGTCTTGGGCTTATCTTTTGTCTCGAAGCTTTTGGGTTGGAGTTTGGGTCAGGTCAGACCGGGTTAAAAAATGCCTCGCGACGTGGGAAGGTTGGAAATTTTTTATCATCACGGAGAAAAATTATGGCTGTTTCGATTCACGGGTGCCCTACAGCGTTTTTACTGTCTGTTGATACTGTGACTAGCCCATACGGTGATGATGCATGAGCTGAACCCTGCGAGCGCTGATTTGATGCGGCGATCGGAAACATGCATGACGGGGCCATTCTCGCAGTGATAATTCCGTTTGCACGCCGCTGTTTGCACTCTGTTCACCTCCGTTACTTCATAATTTTGTAGGCCTATGAAAATCCCCGACCCTTCGTACACATACCCACGGGTTTTTAGCTAGCTCGCTTGGAAAACGTAACCAACAATTGCTATTTCCTATTTTTTTTTCTTCTGCCAACGAAGCAAAAAAGCAGAAATTTTTGCCCCTAGATGTTCATTGTTCAATTTTAAAATTGTAAAATATTTCCCCCCTTTAAACGTTACCTTACCCCCTTCTCCCAAGCTCTTTAGTCGTTACTCGAGCACATCGGGAGCAGGTTTGTCAGGTGCACAAACCGAAAAATTTAATTTTTGGCAATTCACTTAACTTTTTGGCATTTTCAATTTTTCATCAAAAGAAAAAAAAATTAAATTTAGCAAATATTTCGGGCCAAATTCCAAATTTGTTGAGTAATTTCTGGAAAGAATACAAAAATTTGGCAGACCTGGAAACTCTGTCGGCAGTCATAGGACCGGGGACGTGATTGGGGCTACGGGACTAGCCCAAAAACTGAGACTAGTCCCCCGTTCGCCACCGGTGAGTAATCATGTCGGCATCTTCAGCACTATCAAATTTGCTTTAAAGGACCAAAAGTGTTTTTTTATGAAAACAAAAAACCAGAAGCACACAGCATTTTGTACTTTCTGAAAGCAATTAAAGCATCACGGAAAAGGGCTGGCACGACGTCATTTTTAATTTGGCATTTTTTATTATTTTTGCATTTGATCCCTGAGACTATTGGAAAATTTAATTAGGTCCGTTTATTAAAAGGTACATTATGAAAAAAAAAAATTAAAAAACCCATTCCTTAAAAACAGGACGGGATTCAATTTAGTTTTTAAAAGCCATACCCCAAAAACTTCAGATAATAGTCAATTTTTAAAAAAAATTTTCATATGTCGTTCTTGGTCTTGGGACGTTTCGGAGGGTTGGGGCTTGTCTTGGCTCGGGGGGTCTTGGTCTCGAGGCTGGGCTTTGGCTCGGGAAAGGGCTGTCTTGGTCTTTTTCGTGGCCCGAAGGGTTGGTTGGGCTTTGGGCTCGGAGGTCGGTCTTGACTACAACACTGCCACACAACCCCCAGCCGCCTCATGAAATATACAGTACACGTCGGACCACCGTGGTGACAACATGAACTGCTTCCGAAAATGACTTGTTGGTGATGCTGCATGTGCAGCCATATATAAAACTTATATATAAAAGTCATACTTATATAATACGTCATTAAAACCTTTTTATCTAAAACAATTTTAACTGGGGCAAATTATCTTTCTGGGCCCAGCGAGGGGGGGGCCGCGGAAAGGGACCCACACACACGCAGCGGCAGGCCGCGCTGGACGGAATTTAAGCGTCGACTGATTTTCATCCGGCCGCTGCACAGGCCCCCCCGGATGAAAAACACCCCCCCCCAAAAACACCGGCCGCCTTGCAGCCCCTTTTCGTCGGCCGGACAGGCCGCGCCGGTGTGTGTGGCCCGGGCTTAAACTTAACGGTGCCCCCCGTCCAGCCCCAAAACCATGCCCTGTCACGAAACGGTTTCTGGGGAAGAAATTTTAAGAATAGCGGGCCCGTCTGAAAAGTTAGTTTTCTCAGGCTTTATGTCCCAAAACGGGGGTCTTTCAGATTTAAAACCCCTCTTTTTCATCCAAAAAAGTGTATTAATAAAATTTCTTAAACCCCAAGCCTCTGAGGCACCATGTTGTTAGAGGGTGAGCGGAACTCCGAAAAGGACAGAACCGTGACGAATGTGTGAATACAAGGCCGGCGACGGAACGCTGCCGTGTTTTCAGAGTGGAAACCTTCACCTGTCCTTTCCTGAAGAAGATAATAAACCCCTCGCGACTGTGATGATTTAGGGGGAAAACCCAGGGAAAAATATCGTCGACCCCGACAACGGTGCCCTTCAAAAATTACACAAAAACAACAAGGAAGATGCTCCTTACAGACTGTAGCTAACTGTAAAAATATTTTTGTAAATATTTGTTTTTGGGAAACCACCTTTTTTGGGGCCCAAAATTTAAGCGGCTATTACACGGCATTTTGCTCATGAGCAGATTTCACGGCATTTTTTGAGGTTTTTGCTCGATAAAAAGCCGTTTGGTTGGCAAACAGAGAACTATTTTCAATATTTTTGCTGTCATTGAGGAGCAAAACTTTTTCTGTTATAAGGACCGAAATTAGTGATGATATATTATTTTTTTGAAATCATTTTCTTCAAAAACTCTAAAAAAAGACATCTACATCCCTGTACTGGCGACAGATGGAAACTTACTGATTGCTTAGTTCGGACATCCAAAATTTTAAAACATATATGCCCTTTATTTTTTAAAAAAAAAACATTAAAAAAGAAACATGCACCCTAAATGCCTAAAAAACCCTGACCTAAGTATTTTTTTACGGTATACACAGGCGACAGGTTGTTGCGAGGCCGTACAGGTGTGTAGTGACAGTGTGGGTATATGGTAAGCGAGAGGGGCTAAAGTGCAGTGTTAGCACCCGAGTGTGTGGTTGACCTAAAGAGCGAACGCGTATTTTCTCGTCCACAAAAGGGCGTCAGCCCGTACCCCACGGCCAGGGGGTACGGCCGGGCCACAGGGGGTCCATAAAAGCTACTCAGGGGGATTAAAGGAATTTAAATAATAAAAACCCTTTGGCCTAATCAAAAAAAATTTTCTTAATTTGGGTTGTTGAATTTAAAAGTGTTTATTTTCGTACACTGATTTTGAGTATTTTCGTACATCCTTGTCTTTCGAAACTTTAGTAGTTCAACTCTGCGCTGAGTGTACGAAACGACTATGGTTTTCAATGACTACGAAACAATTTTTGGTATAATGGAAGAGTTTCGGGGTCTTTTCAGAGACACCAACTATTTTTGGAAAAATTTTGGAAAAACCCTTCACCCCTATTTTTTTTTTTCCCCCTATACCAAAAAAGCCTGAGAACGGGCGGGAATAGGGGGTTTTTGGGTGGGGGAAAGCAAATAAAAGGATTTAGGCCCCCAAAAAAATCATAAAAGCACTAAAGTAAAAATCTAACCTAACCAACCCTTAACCACAAAGTATACCAAACCAACCTTAACCACAAATATCCTAACCTAACCGAACCCTTAAAACCAAAAATTTAAACTAACCTACCTTTAACCACAAAGTAACCCTAACCTAACCAAACCCTTTAAACCACAAAGTATACCAAACCCTAATTTTAACCACAAAGTATCCCTAACCTAACCTAACCTAACCTTAAACCCCAAAAAAAGTATACCTACCTTAACCAAAGGTATACCTAACCTACCAAACCCTTAACCAAAATTTTAACCAAACCTAACCAAACCAAACCTTAAACCCACAAGTATACCAAACCAAACCCTAACCTAACCCAAAGTATCCAAACCTAACCTAACCTAACACAAAGTAACTAACCAAAAAACCAACCCTTTAAACCACAAAGTATAAAACCCTTTAACCACAAAGTATACCAAAACCTTTAAACCCAAAAGTATCCCTAACTAACCAAACCAAACCCTTTAACCCCAAAAAGTATACTAACCTAACAAACCTAACCAAACTGGACTTATATTTTTTGAGGCCCCATTTTTCATAGCGGCCGTGGGGTTTTAACCCAAAGGCGACGCACGCTGGAACCTTACAGATGTAAGACAAAAGCATACAATACGGCGGTAGTTCATTTCAGTAAAAACCGGAAGGATGGGTTCCAAAGTATTTCCCTATTTTTTTTTGGGCCCTACAATGGGGCTTGTTCTAATGGATTTTATTTTGCGCCCCCCCCCCCCCCCCCAAAAAAAATGAATAATGAACCAAACCCTTATATTTTTTAATGAAACTTAACCTACCTTTAAAGGGTTTTAATAAACCTAACCAAACTTAAAGGGTTTTAATGAAACCTAACCAAAACCTTATAGGGGGGAAGGGAAAACCAACCTAACTTTAACCACAAAGTATACTTTTTTTTTTTTTTTTTTTTTTTTGCGCAAAATAAAGCTATCTCCAAACAAAAAACCGCTTATTGGGAAAAGCGTATGACATTTGTATCATTACCGCACCGGGTCTGTAGCATTTTGCTCATCAAAACACAGATCACCGTGAAATATTCGTTGAGCGCCCCCATGAAATTGCTCAGTGACACTGCTCATGGAAAAAATCCCCGTGTAAAGCCCTTTAAAGTCCTCCTAAATATTTTGATGTGTTTTAAAGGGCCCCGTTTATCACACCTAAAACAGGAAGTATTATAAAGCTTTGGGTGCAATATGGGCTACATACACTGACTCTATTTTTTTTTTTGGTGAGAATGCCCAAAAATGAAATATATGCCTTTTTGGGGGGCCCAAAAATTCACAACACGGCGGAACGCGTGTGATTGGTTTAACTAGTAATGAAACCAGATCTCCCCTGATCACGATGGGCTTTTTTTTGGCCCCAAAAAACCGCAAATTATAGTTTTATTTTACAAACCCTAACAAAACCCTACTAACTTGCATTACCCTATCGCAAGATGACCAGTAACCCTCCTTCAAGTGTGTAAGGTATTCCTGTTTTTTGTGAATGAAAGTTTTATTTAAAAGG
Source organism: Chionoecetes opilio (assembly GCA_016584305.1). Lineage (NCBI taxonomy): Eukaryota > Metazoa > Arthropoda > Malacostraca > Decapoda > Majidae > Chionoecetes > Chionoecetes opilio. The sequence continues at coordinate 124,229 of JACEEZ010023385.1, forward strand.
GAAAAAAAGTGGATAGACAGAGCGAAGGGCCCGGGAACCAACAAGTGTGATTTCTGGGATCGGCTTTCCTTATGGGGAGTTTTAAATAAACCCTGAACGACTGTACAGCTAGACAGATAGACAAAACTCATAGAGGAACAGGTAGAAGTATTTTATAAAGGTTGTAGGGGATAGAGTGACAAGGGTGTGTTTTGCTTATGTGGGAAAAAAAGCCAACATTTCTCCCTGTTCCTCTAGAGTTCGTCTATCTGTCAGTTTTTACTGTCATTGCAGTTCTTTAAGCTCCCTATAAAAATGCCGATCCCAAAAGGCATCATTTGTCAGGGTCACGGGCCACTTTCTCTGTCTATCCTTTTTCCTTAAAAACAAAAACTTACTATTAAAAACCAGTAAATCCCTACTAATCACTTGAAGGGATTATTGGTCATCTTGCGGTATTAGGGGTAATCAATTTGGGTGTATTATACAAAATAGTAGCGGCCGTTTCACAGCTGTTTTGCTCTGTTGTCTAAGCTAGTGACGTCAAAACATGGCGCCAGTCTTTTTAGAGCGTAACATTTTCCTGTATTTAAAATTGGCTGTTCATCAAAATACTGTTCACATAAAAAAAATCAACATCACCCCCCAAAACTATATGAGGTTTTGAAGATGTAAAATAAACCTTACCTCAAGTAGACTAACGGGTCCTTTAAATCTGGCTCTCGTTTTTTTTGGGGCTCAATGTTTTTTTACATGTGTTTTTGGGGGGGGGGGGCAGCCTGCCCCCCCGGTCTTTCCCCGCAAAAATGTAAGTTTCACACTGCCATATTATTGGTAATTTCGTTTTTTCCTATATCATTTTTTTTAAAACCCAAAACCCCCCCTCTAACCTAAACCCAATCTGATTTAACCTTCCCTTTAATTTTTTTTGGCTAAATAACTGTAGATTTTCGGACAATGTGTAATTCCTTTTTATTCAATTGCGCCATGGGAAATGGGGCTTTAAAACTCAAAGAGAAAACTCACGATGATGAGGTAAGAGTTCTAGGACTATTGAAAACCCACTACCAAAAAAACCCCCTATCTATCTTCAAAAATTACAAAGTCAAAAAACATACAGAAAACAACAAAGGCATACCTACTACATTAAATCTAAACTATATGTATAGGTAGCAAAATTAGAATATCAAATTTGTGGGGGGATCCTCCAATATTATGACCGATTTTGATTTCCCGTCATTCATTCCCCTTTTAAATTTTAAATAGTATATTTTTTATTTCCTTCATTTCACTGTGAATATTGTATTTAGGTACTTCATAATCATTTTTTTTCCCTCAAATCCTTTTTTTTTTTTTTTAATAACTTTTGATAAATTTACGTTTTTTTTTCCCCCCCCAAAAAACACCAAAATTTTTTGTTTTCTAAAAACCTCCTTGTAAAAAGGGGGGCGTCTTATGGGTAGGGGCTCTTTTGCGCTGGCAAATGGTAAAAGATAATACTGGGTATTAAATGAGCATTCCCAGTGGTTATTTAAATATTGCACCCTTAATTTGGGCGATTTGGGTATTGGTCGTCGTTTAAATTTTTCTCCTATCCTGAGTATACGTGGCAGGTATTGTAGGGGGCCCCGCCGCCCCCGACGTTGCACGTTAGGTAGGATTTGTGCGGCCCGGGCGCCCCCTGGTTTTGATTTCGTCATCCGACCTTGGGATAACATTTTTTATTAAAATACCTGCTTTTATATAAGTACACTCCAACACCGTGACACTAAATCTCTTATTAAATATCGGATTTTATACTGAGTAATTTTATATGACTCTTTCCATAGTGTTAAAAAACAATAGGACTTGTCTCATCGACTAGCGAATATCAGGCTGCGTCTTTAAAACCTGATAGCTTCCTTGCGCCCAAACCCCAATAACCCTCCACCTCCAAACCCTTTACCTGGCGGCCTGATCACAGCTCCACTTGGATCACAAGACAGGCGTATAATCAAAGCCCTCAGCGATTTTTAAACCCATTCCACCGATAAGTATCCTAGTTAGTTTATTAGTGGGGTATTTGTCGGGGGTGAGTAGACGATGGGTTTTTATTTGGTAAAACCTCGCAAAATTAAAAAAAGTATGTGACATAAATCACCAAAAAAATTTTAGGAGGTGAAACGGGACATAATGTGCACCAAGAAGGAAAGACTGGAGAAATGTAGATAGGAACGGGCCCCCAGTGTAGCTCAGGCTTGTAAAAAAAACCCAGGTAAATACAAATAGGCAACTGGTAAAACAGTAACACACTGCCCCCACCCATTGCCACACAGGACCACTCCCAAAAGGCACGGGTACAGCCACACTTGTCCCACAAAAACCACTTCAAAAGTGGATCTTCACGTCCCGGCAATATCACCCTTTTTTTTAAACACTTCTACAATATCACACTTTTAACCCCTCAAACCATTTTGCTAAAGGGGTGTTCTTTAGTTTAAACTGGAAAAAAACTTTTTCCCACCTCCAGACATTCATGATTTTTAAACTAATGTGTGTCAGGGGGTTTGGGGAGGTTACTCTTTTTTAGTGAAACTTTTTCCCCCACCTAGACATTACATTTTTAAAAAAAAAACCCCTTGCGTCAGGTGTGTTTGTTGAGGCGAACTGGTATGAAACCTTTTCCCACACACTGACTCCATAATTTTTAACACCAAATGTGGTTTCAGGTGTTTTGGTGAGCTCTGACTTTCTGTGATCTTTTCCCCCCACTAACATTCATAAATTTTTTAACACCCTGGTATCTGGGTGTGTTCGGTGAGGTGAAACTTTCTACTAAATTTTTTCCACACTCTAACATTTATAATTCTTAAAACCCCTGTGTGTCAGTGTGTGTCTGGTAAGGTACTGTTTCAATAACCCTTTTTCCCCCACTCTTACATTTATAAATTTTTAACCCCCACTGTGGGGTCGGGTGTTTTTTTGGTCAAACTGGGATAAAAACCCTTTTCCCCCCTCCAAAAATTCTAATTTTTTAAAACCAGTGTGTCAGGGTTGTGTAGTGAGGTGACCCTTTTTAGTGAATCTTTTTTTTACACTCCAGACTTTTATAATTCTTAACACCCCTATGTGTTCGGAAAAGCCCCTTCAAGCTTACTCTTGCATTTGAGGTTTTATACCTTTGGCACTTCAGCTCACTCCTTTCTTGTGGCCTGAGGGCCGCCTCAGATGATTCTTTCTATTACCTTTTGGCCCCCCACCCTACCGCGATCTTGCTGCTCCGGACCCCTCATCATGCGCTTTTCCCGGGCCCCCCAACCTCCACCACACAATAACCCCGCCAGCACACCGATGACCGGTCCGTGGGAACCCTTCGGGGATGCTGGAGGACCCGGGTTCGTGCCCGGGGGCAGTCAGTTTGGTCTGGGACTCAACACCTGCAAAGTGGGGACAGTCGAACCTAAACCCGCGCGCCTTGACACTCGTCCCGCCCCACGCAAACCCCCACCCCGCTTCCCCGCCTCCCCCACACCACACTGAAAGGCCTCCTTCCCCCCCCCCTCCTTTTGGCTCCTAATAATTTCCCTGTACAACAAGTCATGTCATCCATCGGAATTGGTCCGGACCAAAATTTCCCGCACCCGGGCACAAAAAGAAAACCTGACCTACTGGCCAAAAAACCCAACTGAGGTTTTTTGGCGTACAGATCGCTATGGTCAGGAACCCCAAAAAAAGGTGGCAAGTGGGTTGGGTGACCATCACAGAACCCTAAGCTACAACACCCACTCAAACAGTCTGGTGCCTAGCCCCCACATCCCTGGGGGTCATGAGGGGGACCCGGGGTTTCAAAATAAGGGACCCAACCCCTGACCCGGTTGGGGCCCAGTTAGAATAGCTGGCAGTGGCTGGATCACACACTGCGAAAACCCGGGAAATTTGTAAAATTGTGCAGAGCCGCAGCAGTTTTGTCACCTGGGAAAACAGCAGGGGGCAAGGGGACCCCCATGCCAATAGCCCGGGGTAATGGGAACAACCCCCGGGGGCAATGTAGGGTGGCCCCTGACAGCTTGTGGGCGGGGGCTCGTACATCCCGCGGACCCACAAAATGGGGGCGTGCTCCCCCACGACCCGCTGGGGGAGTCAAAATCAACTCCCAAAAAAAATGTGATGCCTGACTTCTCTCTCTCTCTCTCTCTCTCTCTCTCTCTATATATAAAATATATATATTAAAATAATATATCCAGGCAGTAATCACGTTCTTTCTTTTCACTTTGCAAACCATTCCCGACAAAATTATCTTTTTTTCATGACAAAAATTAGTGAACTGTGTTTTATTAGAATTTGTTATGTGTTTTGTATAATCTCCGATTTTGGGTAGAACTTATTTTTATGTACAAAAAAAGTCACATATGTTGGGAAGAAGTATGCAAGGTGGGCAGGACCCGGGTTTTGCCTTATCCCTGGTATTGGAAAATAAGGGCACTAGGTGGTCAAGGGGGTCCTCTCTCTCCCTCTTTTTTTCCCCCCCTCTCTCTCTCTCTCTCTCTCCCGTCTCTCTCTCTCTCTCTCTCGGCAGAAATCACACTTGTATTGCTTGTATGTTATCAATCACTTCCAAATTAGAATTAACCCAGTTTAGTGATTTTATGGTGCTTTGGGGCCCTTGGGACCCATGTTTTTTATGTTTGTAATAGTAATATATATTAGACAACAATGTGAGTGCAAACTCTAATCGAGTTGTTGCTGTCGCTGGTCACTGGTCAAAGTGCCTCGGGGTAGACCAGTTCCCCGTGTGATTCCACGGGGCGCCAACACTTTGACGGCATCAGCACAGCCGGCCCTTGACAGGCTGAAGTAGGATTGGCCATTGCGTGAACACTGGTGTAGCAAGTAGACTCCCATGTAGCTCTTGGTCTGGCCCCTGGCACTTGTTTATCGTCATGGCAAATGCAACATGGATGGGAAATTGCAGACACCGTATGCGGACTCCAGTACCAGATGCTGCCTGCGTGATGAGGGGTACGCGAGGCAGGTAGAAGTCGTCGCCTCGGCTCGGTCCGGTGATGACCCTGCAGCTGCAGCACGTCGGCACTGATGCCACGCACGACACAGATGGTGCCGTTGACGATGCTGGTTGGGCAGATGTTGCGCAACGCCATTACCGGTACACCATTTTTTCAGTGTACAGTAAAACCCTTATATTATAACTCGGCACCTCTTTTTTTTTTTTTTTTTTTTTTTTTTTTTTTTTTTTTTTTTTTTTTTTTTTTTTTTTTTTTTTTTTTTTTTTTTTTTTACATCTATGCCTATATCGCATGTAGGCAGAGAGCTTATAGTGACGCCTGTAATTAGAGGCTCATGCCGCCCCCCTGTGTCCTCCCATGCACTCGCAGTCGAAGGTAGAGTTAATGGGCATGTAGGTGTTCTTAGGCCACTCGACGGTGCAGAAAGATTTCAAGTGGATTATGGGTCTCACTCGTGATCGAACTCGGGTCTTCGAGAACGCCACTCTGTGACGCTAACCACTCTGCTACCGCCTCCCCTAAACTGCATCTCTTGGTTTTTACTCTGCATATCATGCCTTCACACCTCTTGTGTGAACATGTAAACAGAAAGTCGGCAAAAAATAATGTATCTCGGCATATTGATGTTATAACTGCATCTCTTTGTTTTTACACTCGGCATATCCTCAGTCGCATAAAGTCGTGTTTTTGTCCTTTTTTGACCCTTACCTGCAGGCTCAGCTTTTCCCAATTTCATTCCCTTCCCTGCGGGAGACACCCTTGCGTGATGGAGCTGACATCTTGAAAAAAAGTACTGTATGATGTAATCCCAAAACACGTAAAATAGGTGGCAAAGTAAAGCAAAGGTCGGGAACCAGCGTGTAGGCTGTCACTGCTGAGCCGTGTTTTATGTCGTCCAAGCAGCACCGTCCTTGGATACGAATTCCGTTTTTTGGGTCGAATTGGGAAAAAGGATTGTTCTGCTTCAAAAACACAACAAGTTTGGGTAGGAGCCGAAATAATAATCATGCAAAACATTGCAAACAATTCACAAAGTAGTATAACACACATTTCAGCAAGTGTTATTGGATTGGGTTTTTGTAATCCAAGATGGTGCTTGGACGCAAAACACGCTCAGCCTACCGCTGGTACCTGACCTTTGCTTTACTTTACCACCTATTTTACGTGATTTGGGATTACATCATACAGTACTGTATATCAAGATGCCCAGCTCCATCACGCAAGGGTGTCTCCAGCGGGAAAGGGGAATGAAATTGAAGAGCCTGAGCCTGCGGGGAAAGGTAAAGTGCTGACAAGGATGGATGCAGGTGCGTCCATGCGTGCTATTTGTGCCGATTTTCATATCAAATCCAGCACATTCTACCCGTTCACTGGTAAGTGTAGTTTTTTTATGCTTTTAACAGTCTGTATTTACATTTTTTTTTCTTTTCTTTTTACTCATATCAGAGGAGGACATTGCTAACTCGGCACATTGAATAACTCGGCAAGGGCCAGAGCCCCTATCGTCCCGAGTTATAGGGTTTTACTGTATAAGTAAATCGTTATTTGGCTGGCTGTACATGTGCACGCAGGTCGGAACGGCGGGAGTGAAAAACAACCCGACCGCCGCGGGGCGCAGCTGTGTGCCTGCCTGCCTGATTTTTGGGGATCAGCTGAGTCTGGCTTTGTTGTCCTGAGTGTAAAGCCCGGTTCCCACCTTCCCGCTTGTAACGGCCGCCGTACAACAACAAGAAAGTCACCATCATCACCGCTTGAGTGGTATTTTTGGTAACTGGCACAGTTGGCAACTCCGCTCGAGCGGACACCGCCGAGCGGGAGAGATGACTTGAATTTAACTTTGTACGGCGGGCCGGGACAGCGGTACGGCGGTGCGGTAGACTTTGTTGTGACCCTCCATTGTGACGTCTTTGTTGTTGTACGGCGGCCGTACAAGCGGATGGTGGGAACCGGCTTAAACACTTTTCACCGCCCTCCCGTGCCTCACTACGTTGCCTGCCTCCTGTGCTTCACCACGTATTTTTTGAATTTTCCTGTATGTGTGACTTGATTGTGTGTAGTATTTGTGGTGGCTGCATGTAAATATGTATACAAATTTTCATCTAAAGTAACAAAGTTCCTTATACAACGCAATGGCTGTTGGCGCTAATCCGCCGAGGGGGAAAGACTCCCGCCAATATCGTGTAACATCACAGGGTGAGACAGATTGGTTAGCTGATTTGAATGTCTTATGGTATTCTAAATAAATCTTAACAGGGACGTATTGTCGTGCTGCAGCAGAGCCGGCATCACAATCTTGTCGGCTACCCAAACAGACAGACAGACACACAGCTGCTGCTTTAGTATATTAGAAATCGACCCCAAGCACACACACACACATGCACACACACACAGCTTTTCAGCTGTTGTGTACAATGCGTTTTTGAAAGGCTCCTCCACAACTTCTATGGTGACTGGCTGCTGTGACCAAACAAGGATGCAGAAACCTAAGGAGACCTAGAGTACCTACAATGAGAGCTGTGCAGGGGAAATAGCCCCGTCTCCAAATGATTAGCCTAAAAAGTAAAAAAATTTTAGAAGTGAAAAAAGTAAACAAAGATGGAGGATCCCCCCAGGACCCTTTTGATGGCTTTGACACTAAGAAAAAGACTTATTGGGGTTAAAAATAAACCAGAGAAGAGTTATAATCCCTAAAGACATAGTACACGAGTTTTTGGGAAAAAACTAAGAAGATGGAAAGGAAAGGGGTTTTGTACTGGAAAAAGAAATACTATTCTAAAAGGGTGAACGAACTTAATTGTAAACAAGGCGACGAAAAGGTAGTGAAAATGCACTGAATGCATGCAGTGCAAAAGAAATTAAAAATGGCATAAGAGAATAAAAAGATGAAATAAGAAAAATGGAAGATAGAACAAGAAAAAGACCAAGAAACCTTACGTCAAATAATAGAAGATCAAGAAAATTACAGAAAAAATCTGACCAAAGAAGTAGTCAAAGTGATCAACCAAAAAGAAAATTTAGTAAAAGATACAGTGGACAAAAAGAACTCATCATTTTTGGTTTTAAAGAAAAAGTGCTCCCCAAAGAAAAACATAAGAGAAAGGAAGAAAGAAAGGGGCAAAAGAAATATTTAAAGTATTAGAAGAAAATACGGAGGTAGAAGAAGAAATAGAAGAGATACATAGGTTAGGCAAATATGAGGAGGAGGTGCCCGCCCTTAAAGTTAAGTTTAGGTCAAAGCTACAGCACAGATATGTTGTCTAAGGCATGGAAACTGGCAAAGACGAAAATATAAGAAAATATGGAAAAGAAAGATATGAATGAGGAAGAAAGACCAGATTGAATGTACTGTTTTAAAGAAGCCAAAAAAAAAATACAAATTTGGGAGAACGGAAGGGACAAAAAACCCAAAAATTTCCCTATTGGAGAGTTTTGGACCAAAACTGAGAAGTGGTAGCTAAAAGAGAAAGAGTAAGAGAAACATTTTTAAAGGAAAATAAAAATGGATGGCAGGTATCGTACACAAATATAAAGGGGCTAGTGCCCAACTTTAAACAGAAGAAAAACGATTACCTGAGAGCCAAAAAACCAACATTGGGTTTAATAGAAATAAGCCGAGTGATTCTGGGGATGTGCCAGTTGGGGGGGGTCAATACAATTTATGGGGCGAAACAGAAATCAAAAAAAGGGAGGTGGTGTATGGTGTTAACAAGGAAGGATGTGGTAGTAGGGAATGTGGAAAAAGGAAAGGGTATGGCGAGGTGTTGAAGGTAAGAGTTGGTGATGAAAAAAGGAAGAATAAAGATTTAATTAGTACTTGTATACATTCCACCCAAGACAAATTCCTGGCGGAGAGAAGAGTATGGAGACATGATAAGAACACAGGCAAATGTTTAAGGAATACGAGGAAAATTTGAGAACATAATTATATGGGAATTTTTAAAGTGCAAAGAAGTTTGCTGGGAAGAATGGTATACTGAAGGAGGAGAAGACTCATGGGGTGGTATATTGTTGGATTTGGTAATAAAAAACATTATGACTCGGTTTGGGTTAAAGAGTACAGATTCAGAGGTAGCGAAGAATCATCAAGACTAGATCTACTATTGACCGAAAGAACTGGAAGTAATTAGTAAAGTAAACTATCAGTGCCCACTTGGAAGAGTGACCATGTACTTATTGAAATTTGAAGTAAATGAAAAGCAAAAAAAAGGGGAGAAGTGAAGAACACAAGAAAGGAAGATACATTATGGAAAAGCAGACTTTGGCGGATTAAGAACATTTTTCGGAGAGACAAGACTGGGGTAGTTTCATAGGGACATAAGAACATATGAAAATAAGGAAACTACAAGAGGCCGCGAGGCCTACACGTGGTAGTTCCTGTGTTTCCATGCAACAAGGGGTACCCAGAAAAAATGGGATGAGTTTTTCCGAATTTACACAGAAGGAATAAAAAGATATGTTTCCAAGGATGGTTTCAGAGAAAAGAAAAAAAATGAATGGTTTAACAGAAATGTGAATTAGCAAGACTAGAAGGAGAACAAACATGGAATAGTTTTTGGGGAAAAAAGGAGGCATCAATCTATGGGGGAAGTACAAAACAACTAGAAATGAATATGTAAGAATCCGAAAAAGGGAAAAAAAAAGTAACTATGAGAGAAATATAATATAAAATGTAAGAAAGAACAGAAACTTTTCTATAGATATATAAATGGAAAAATGAAAAACAAGGAAGGAGTAGATAAGCTGAAGGTAGAAGGCATAGTGTACGAAGATGCATTACAACAGGCTGAGGTATGAATAAGTGCTTTCAGACTGTATTTACAAGAGAAAGTGAATTTAAAAAGAAAAATATAATAGCAAAAGAAATATAATGGAAGACATAAAAGTAGACGTAATGAAGTAAAAAGGCTAATGGGAAAATCAAGATGTGAGAAAGCCCCGGGTCCCCGATGGAGTGTCGAATTGGATAATGAAAGAGTGCAGTAACCAACTAGCAGGAAAGTTTTCATAGTGTATTGAGAGTTCCATTTAAGGGGGCCTTCCCATGTGCCAGCAAGTATTCAATTTTTTTTAGTATAACTTTTTTATTTCTAGTTTGATTATATTCATTTTTTTTGTTTGATGCCCCATATATATAGCATGCTATGTACCAGGTTTCAAGGAAATCGCATGAAAATTACGAGCTACAAAAAATATTTTGACAGTTTTCAAAGTTCTATAAAATATTGTAAAAGCTAAAAATTTTAAAGGAGTAAAACGTTTTCCCCATAAAAACCCCAAAATCAAGACTCTGAATAATAAATTTTGAAAGATGATAAATGTGTAAAGTAAATAATAAGCATGGGCAAAAAATTAAAAAGAAGGAGAAAATTTAGTGAAAAAAGCACTATTACAATATTCGTCAAAAATTACACATTATCTCTAGGTGAAACTATCTAACCGATTTGTAGAGAGTTACATCCCCAATCAGTATGCCCCAAGAAAATTCATTTTGGTAGAAGCAATTCAGATTTATTAACTTCAAAATGTGAAAAAATTAATTGTGGTAAAAACGTGATCATAATTATAAATAGCTGTATCTACAATAATGCAATGTTAATAACTATAAAAATGTGCTTGTATATATTTCTGACACACCTATACGTATCCTGAAGTCCCAAGGGGCAACCAGAGGTCCCCCAGAGGTCACTTGGGTCAGCCTGAGGTCACTTGAAATTTTAGCTAGAATTCCTTTTCCATCAGTAACTTCCCCCTTTTTTACTTACGAGAGGCATGGTTGTAAGTAACAGTAACAAAATAGCGGGTAAAGGCCAGGAAAGGGGTGGGCTAAGGTGTCACTGAGCGTCTATCCCCATACAGACAGCGGGTGCGCCTCCTTTGATCGATACGGGTATCTGAGGCCCGGGGCCGGCAACAGGGTGGTGCAGACACTGCCAGAGGCAACCTAACATATCGTACAGTGTCGTAGCACAACAAATCGGGAAAAATCGGGAAAAACATGAAAATAAAGAATAAAGCGAATAAGCAACCTGAAACCCTTAATTTAAGAATTGGAAA
>JACEEZ010023385.1:137183-179683 GCA_016584305.1 Chionoecetes opilio
AAATTTTTTCTTCTCTCATATTTAGGATTTATTCCAGATTTATGGGAAAATACCCAAAATTAATTTTTTTAGGGTAAATCCCAAAATATGAGGAAATTTGAAAAATACTAGGAACAACTCTGGTAGAGAATCAAATCTACATAGGTGTCCAAAGTTTCGCAACGATCGTGTGATTGATTTTAAAGAAATGAGGAAAACCCGAGCGTCACGCTGAAAATCTTTTTTATGGGTAGCACCCCATTGCATCAAAAAATCAGACTAAGCTACCAGTGCGGGAAGGCTATCATATCTTAATGTATTTACAGTCACTCTATAAACATTTTAGTACCATTCGTGTTTAGTCACCCCAGGTGGTACCGATATCTGGCCTGGCTCATGGACTACTATGACAAATTCCTGGGGGAGAGAAGAGTATGGAAACATGATAAGAGACACAAGCAAATGTTTAAAGAATACGATGGAAAATTGTGAGAACATAATTATGATGGGAGATTTTAACTGCAAAGAAGTTTGCTGGGAAGAATGGTATTCTGAAGGAGGAGAGGACTCATGGGGTGGTACATTGTTGGATTTGGTAATGAATAACATTATGACTCGGTGGATTAAAGAAAATACAAGATTCAGAGGTAGCGAAGAACCATCAAGACTAGATCTACTATTGACAAAAGAACTGGAAGTAATTAGTAAAGTAAATTATCAGTGCCCACTTGGAAAGAATGACCATGTACTTCTTGAATTTGAAGTAAATGATAGCAAAAAAGAGGGGAGAAGAGAAGAACACAAAAAAGGAAGATACAATTATGGAAAAGCAGACTTTGACGGATTAAGAACATTTTTCGGAGAGACAGACTGGAGTAGTTTCCATGCAACAAGGAGTACCCAGAAAAAATGGGATGAGTTCATCCGAATTTACACAGAAGGAATAAATAGATATGTTCCAAGGATGATTATCAGAGAAAAGAAAAAGAATGAATGGTTTAACAAAAAATGTGAATTAGCAAGACTAGAAAGAGAAAAAACATGGAATAGTTGGAGGAAAAAAGGAGGTATCAACCTTTGGGAGAAGTACAAAACAACTAGAAATGAATATGTAAGAATCCGAAGAGAAAAAGAAAGTAACTATGAGAGAAATATAATAGAAAAATGTAAGAACGAACCGAAAGTTTTCTATAGATATATAAATGGAAAAATGAAAAGCAAGGAAGGAGTAGATAAGCTGAAGGTAGAAGGCATAGTGTACGAAGATGCATTACAACAGGCTGAGGTGATGAATAAGTGCTTTCAGACTGTATTTACAAGAGAAAGTGAATTTAAAACGAAAAAATAGCAAAAGAAAATATAAGGAAGACATAAAAGTAGACGTAATAGAAGTAAAAAGGCTAATGGAAAGTCAAGATGTGAGAAAAGCCCCGGGTCCAGATGGGTGTCGAACTGGATAATGAAGAGTGCAGTAACCAACTAGCAGGAAAGTTACATAGTGTAATTGAGAGTTCACTTTAAAACCCGAGCCCCTGTCCACCCAGCAGTGAATGGGTCCCGGGTGTTAGCCGGGGTTTGTGATCCGCCTCCCGGGTTGGTGGCACCCCCCAACACTATTATATTAAGCACTAATAAAGCAAAACAAATACAACAAAATGTAGATATGGAGACGGGGCCATACGAGTGTAGCTTAGGCCCTGTAATTCGAGAGAACTGGAACCCAAAATGCCAGGGGTCGCTGGCAGTTTTAACTACTTTTTTGATAATAAGATTGGTCTCTGGAAAACAAAATATGGGCTTATTCCACTGCACTTAAAACAAAAGTATAATATTAAGAACGATTTTCTTCTATATGTTATTGTATAGAGCCTGATTCTGTAAACATTGATATAACCAAATAACCAAGCAGGTTATAGTTGAGGAGGCGAGGTAAATGCTATCTTGATATATATAGTCAATAACGAATGTTTGAAGTTATCTATACCTAGCAGTCATATTTCCTGTTATTATTGTGTATCAATCAGATAGAAAGCCTGGAAGTGCAATGAGTCGACGCGTGAAGTCGTAATGTTTTGATTCAATCTCCCCGCCACAATCTCCCGCCCACCACTCCCCGCCGCGGCACGTCGCCTCCAAATTATAACCACATTGTCGCAGCAACAGCGAGTTTGGCATTCTGTATTCTCTTTTTCCAAGGCATTGCTTAGTGTATTTTGACAAGCGTTTGCCAGACGCAGCAGTACTGTCTTAGAAAACAGTGTGAACATCGCCCAAATTTTACATGCCACAATATACATGTAACAAAATATATTAAGCTTGCTACTCGAGGCGAGTAATTTGCATTAAATTGCTATTATAGAACGTTCCATCGTAATGCATGTCATCCATATAATAGTAGAACAACAGAAGAACTAATTTTTGTATTCAGATGCGGTGCATCAATGTTTATCGTCGATTAATTTAGAAAAATATTAGTCCGCGGACCAAAACACAGTAGACCAACCTTTGAGTTTAAAACTGCCAGCGACCACTGGCATTTCTCGAGTTTCAGATCATTGGAATTAAGGAGAGCAGAGGCCCGCTTGATTGGAAAAGAGCAAATATTGTGCCAATTCACAAAATTCACTCACAAGGAGGAGACAAAGAAGAACCATTAAATTACAGGCCAGTATCATTAACAAGCGTAGTGGCAAAAATGTGTGAAAAAATTGTGAAGGACAGATGGTTGAAATATTTGGAAGAGACAAACACACTCGCAGGTGGCTAGTTTGGATTTAGAGGAGGAATGTCATGTACAACGAACTTATTAAGCTTTTACTCGAGAGTGATTGATGTGACACAGGAAAGAGAGGGGTGGGTCGATTGTATATACCTGGACCAGTGGACTTAAAGAAGGCATTTGACAAGATACCTCACAAGAGACTGCTCTGGAAGCTAGAACATGTAGGAGGATTGAAGCGTGGTTTGCTGCAGTGGATGGAAGAATTTTTGAGCAACAGAGAGATGAGAACAGTAATAAAAGATCAGAAGTCAGTATGGTGCAGTGTGATAAGTGGAGTTCCTCAAGGATCAGTATTGGCCCCAGTGATGTTCGTGGTCTATGTAAATGATATGGCAGAAGGAGTAAACAGTTATAAGTTTATTGCTGATGATGCTAAATTACTAAGAAAAGTAGAAAGTAAAGAGGACTGTGAGGATTTACAAAAGGATCTAGATAAGATTTTCAGATGGAGTCAACTATGGGAAATGGAGTTTAATGCTAAAAAGTGTAAAGTGATGGAAATGGGCAGTAGCAAAAAGAGACAGAGAGGAAAGTATTCGATGGGAAATGAATGGATCAAAACAAAGGTCGAAAAAGATCTGGGAGTATGGATTACGGATAATATATATATAATTTGTCACCTGAGAAGCATATAAACAAGATCGCAGGAGATACATATCAGTTGCTGAGGAATATAAGAATGGCATTAAAAATACTGGATGAAGAGATGATTAAGAAATGGATAACATCTTTGATTCGACCAGGTTGGAATATGCGGCAGTGATTTGGTCACCACATAAAAAGAAGGATATAAGGAAGATTGAGAGAATACAAAGAGCAGCCACAAAAATGGCTCCAAGCCTGAGAGATTTACCATATGAGGAAAGACTTTCAAGACTGAAACTCTCAACTCTTGAGAAAAGAAGAGAAACGGGAGATTTTATAGCAATGTATAGAGCCTCAATGGGTCTGGAAAAAATTGATAGAAAAGATCTGTTTGTGTGGGACGATAGAAGTACAAGAGGTCATGAGAAGAAATTGAAAAGGACAACATGCAAGAGGGACATAAAAAATACAGCTTCCCGTATAGAAGCATAGAAGCCTGGAACAACCTTGATGCAAAAGTGATTAATGCAAGAAGTATTCAGGACTTCAAAGGCAACTGGATAATAGTAGATTTGGAGACGGGGCAGTACGAGCATAGCTCTTTTCCTGTATGTTACATCTAGGTAAATACAACTAGATAAATACACACACACACACCGCCTGAACGGTTCGGTGGGTTAGAGAGTCTGGCACCATTCTGTGGTCTGGCGTTCGATCCCCGCCCCGCTCATTCCCGGGGATTTTCCACCGAGAAATTCGGGCGGTTACTGTCCCCTTTGAGCATGGGGATGGGTATGTGCGTTGTGTGAAGCCTCAGCATTACCCTAAGTTCGGTAATAATGAGCTCCAAGCTCGCACCAGGAGGGTAAAACTGCGATCTCGAGCCAGCTCGCGTGGACAAGACGTGGGTGAGTGAATGACACACACCACACACACCACCACACACACACACCACACACACACACACACACACACACACACACACCACACACACACACACACACACACACACACACACGCATACATACATACATACACACACACACACACACACACACAAACACAAACACAAACACACACAAGCACACAAACACCACACCCCACGCACTAGGTATGCTACACACACACACACACACACACACACACACACACACACACCCACACACACACACACACACAACACACACCACACACCACACAACACACGCACACGCTAACTAACAACTTCCACCGTAATGCGAATGTTGTTGAATATTCAGTTTTGCACAGCGGGTGTTGCAAAGTGAGAATTTCAGTGCGTCCAACATCCTATTCAGGTTCGCTGTGCACCCGATTCTAGCAGCGATTATCCAGAAAGTAATCTCTTCACCATTTGTTTTTGGGTTTTCACGGACAACTGTCCTTACGTCCCGGCGTTGGCTTGGTCAGGTGGATACAGAAGGGTAGAGTGCTATATAATGATAATGATGATGATTATGATGACGACAATCATGATTATTATTATCATTATTATAATCAGTGTTGTAGGTCTCGAGACTGGTCTTGGTCTCGAGACCGGTCTCGAGACCAGTTTGATGTGGTCTTAGTCTTGGTCTTGGTCTCGTTTGATGTGGTCTTGGTCTTGATCTTGGTCTCGAAGCTTCTGGTCTCGGAGTTTGGCTCGAGACCAGGTCGAGACCAGGATTAAAAAGTGCATCGCGGCATGGGGAAGGTCGGAATTTATTATAATACACGGAGAAAAATCATGGCTGTTTCGATTCACGGCGCGCCATACAGCGTTGTACTGTCTATAGATACTGCCTGACTAGCTCTACGGTGATGATGCATGAGCTGAGCCCTGCGAGCGCTGATAGAGTTCGTGCGAGTCGAGAGAACATGCATGACGTGGCCATTCTCGCAGTGATAATCTCCGTTTGCACGCACGCATGTTTGCAGCTCTGTTCACCTCCGTGTACTTCATATATGTGTAGGCCTATGCAATCCCCGCATCTTTCGTACGCGTACACCACAGGTTTAGCTAGATCGCTTCGAAAACGTAACCACAAAAATTACTATTTTCCTATGTTTGTTTCTTCATGCCAACGAAACAATGAAAGCAGAAATATTTGACCTAGAGTTCAATTGTTCACATATATTAAATTTTGTTAAATATATTTCCTCCTTATACTTACCCTTACCCTTCTACCTGAGCTCGTTAGTCGTTACATCGAGCACATCTGCAGAAGGGTTGTCAGGTGCACAAAACGCAAAATATACTTTACGATTCACACTTTACTTTTTTGGCATTTTCATTTTGCATCATAAGAAAATGATATTCAATTAAACGAATATTTCTGGCAAATTCCAAAATTTGTTGAGTAATTTCTGGCAAGAAATACAACAATTGACAGGACCTGGCAACTCTGTCTGGCAGTGACATAGGACGTCGGACAGTGAGGTGTAGTGGACTAGTCTCGCTTAGTTTCTGTTCGCACACCGGAATGAGAAATCATGTCGCCATACTATTTACGCAGTACTGACCAAAAACATTCAGACAATAGTCATATTTAAAAAAAATATTTTTATATGCCTGTTCTTGGTCGTGGTCTGTTCAGAGGGTCTGGTCTGGTCTTGGTCTTGGTCTCGGAGGGTCTTGGTCTTGGTCTCGGAGGGCTGGTCTTGGTCTCGGAAGGTCTGGTCTTGGTCTTGGTCTCGAAGGGTCTGGTCTTGGTCTTGGTCATGGTCTCGGAGGGTCTGGTCTTGACTACAACACTGATTATAATTACTATTAATACTATGTGTTGATCCCCATGACTATGGTACCAGGAACACTAACAGCTCTCTCCTTCTGAATTTCGCTAGGCCCAGAAGGTTGAGAATTGCAGGTTTTGGTATCAGAGACCAGAGATATGGTATATAGTCTGGTGGCTTAGGGATATTTCGGGGACACTGGACAAAAGTACTAAACTTTGTATAATAAACCAATAGGGTCTCCCATTGAAAAAATCTATTGCTCCAATTGAAATTATGACGTCGTTAGTTGTGAAGTCTTTTTTACGAGTGACATTTTTTTTTTTTTTTTTTTTTTTTTTTTTTTTTTTAATACATTTTGTGCCTATAGCGCCTGTAGGCAGTGGTGACCCAGGGCATGGATGGTAGGCTCTGGAGGTTCACTTGAGGGCTGTGATGTTTGGTCCTCGCCCGTGGTGGCGCAGGCAGGATTTTTATAGTGACGCCCCGTGATTAGAGGCTCATCCGCCCCCCTGTGTCCTCCGATGCACTTGCAATCGAAGGTAGAGTTAATAGGCAGGGCATGTGGGTGTTCTGAGGCCACTCGACGATTCAGAAGGTTTTGATTTTCGTCGGGGATCGAACTTGGGTCACCGAGAACGCCAGTCGGAGACACTAACCACTCTGCTACCGCCCCCCCTCCGACGACGTTGACGACGTTGTTTCATTTTGCGAAGCACTGAACAACAACATAGCCACCTTAAGCCACCAGATTATCATAAGACTAGTATATTAATGTTTTATGATGAAAACATTAATTTTGATATTAATATTTTTTTTCAGGAAAATGACTGATAATTATATAATGAATTGGGACAAGTGTATTATCTGTCAGCTCAACACAAAAAAAACACTTTCATGCCCACGGACATACTCCCATGATCCCATCCTAGTTTATAACAACTTCTTGAGTAATGTTGCTGAGTTAAGGAACTGGATGCCCTTCCAGTGAAGATAGAAATTCCCTGTGAAGTCACTACTGAAATCTTGATGAGAAACAGCATGCTGGCATCGAAGCTGTCACCAAAAATACAACAATTCGAAGTTAGACCGACAGAAGAGCAAAAAGAGGGGACTACAAAGAGAGTGAAGAGGAGACCCGGAGGTCAAAACGGCAGTCTACAAAACAAAATATAAATTATGTATCTTCTGTGCAAGTGAGAACCCGTCGTACAAACTCCATGCTTATTCACATTCTCTGCAGAGAGATCCCTAAGAGAAATGGCCGAGGAAATGCAAGATACAGCTATGATGGCCAAGATTTCTGGTGGAGACTTAGTTGCGATTGAAGCAAAATATCATGCAGTAATGTCTGACCAAGTACAAAAATCGTTACCGTTCCTATCTGAGGCAAAATAATGGAATGCCCAATGAAGACAGCGAAAAGCAAAGGCCCGCGCATTTGCCGAGTTAGTAATGAACTTACGAAATTCACTTGAGGAGGAAACTACATTATGTCAAATGTCAGAAGCCCGACTNTTGGTAAAAAAAGGTTTCGCAACGATCGTGTGATTGTTTTAAAGAAAATGAGGAAACCCGAGCGTCACGCGGAAAATCTTTTTTTAGGGGTAGCACCCCCATTGCATCAAAAAATCAGGACTAAGCTAACCAGTGCGGGAAGGCTATCATATCTTAATGTATTACAGTCACTCTATAAACATTTTAGTCATTCGTGTTTAGTCACCCCAGGTGGTACCGATATCTGGCCTGGCTCATGGACTACTATGACAAATTCCTGGGGGAGAGAAGAGTATGGAAACATGATAAGAGACACAAGCAAATGTTTAAAAAATACGAGGGAAAAAATTGTGAGAACATAATTATGATGGGAGATTTTAACGCAAAGAAGTTTGCTGGGAAGAATGGTATTCTGAAGGAGGAGAGGACTCATGGGTGGTACATTGTTGGTTTTGGTAATGAATAACATTATGACTCGGTGGATTAAAGAAAAATACAAGATTAGAGGTAGCGAAGAACCATCAAGACTAGATCTACTATTGACAAAAAGAACTGGAAGTAATTAGTAAAGTAAATTATCAGGGGCCCACTGGAAAGAATGACCATGTACTTCTTGAATTTGAAGTAAATGATAGCAAAAAAGAGGGAGAAAGAGAAGAACACAAAAAAGGAAGATACAATTATGGAAAAGCAGATTTTGACGGATTAAAAAACATTTTTCGGAGAGACAGACTGGAGTATTTTCCATGCAACAAGGGAGTACCCAAAAAAAAATGGGATGAGTTCATCCGAATTTTCACAGAAGGGAAAAAATAGATATGTTCCAAGGATGATTATCAGAGAAAAGAAAAAGAATGAATGGTTTAACAAAAAATGTGAATTAGCAAGACTAGAAAGAGAAAAAAAAATGGAATAGTTGGAGGAAAAAAGGGAGGTACAACCTTTGGGAGAAGTACAAAACAACTAGAAATGAATATGTAAGAATCCGAAGAGAAAAAGAAAGTAACTATGAGAGAAATATAATAGAAAAATGTAAGAACGAACCCAAAGTTTTCTATAGATATATAAATGGAAAAATGAAAAGCAAGGAAGGAGTAGATAAGCTGAAGGTAGAAGGCATAGTGTACGAAGATGGGATTACAACAGGCTGAGGGGGATGAATAAGTGCTTTTAGACTGTATTTAAAGAGAAAGGAATTTAAAACGAAAAATATAATAGCAAAAGAAAAAATAATGGAAGACATAAAAGTAGACGTAAAAGAAGTAAAAAGGCTAATGGAAAGTCAAGATGTGAGAAAGCCCGGGTCCAGATGGAGTGTCGAACTGGATAATGAAAAAGTGCAGTAACCCCAACTAGCGGAAAGTTACATAGTGTAATTGAGGAGTTCACTTTAAAACCCGAGCCCCTGTCCCCCAGCAGTGAAGGGTCCCGGGTGTTTAGCCGGGGTTTGTGATCCGACCTCCCGGGTTGGTGGCACCCCCAACACTATTATATTAAGCACTAAAAAAGCAAAACAAATACAACAAAATGTAGAATGGAGAGGGGGGCCTTTACGAGTGTAGCTTAGGCCCTGTAATTCGAGGGGAACTGGAACCCAAAAATGCCCGGGGCGCTGGCAGTTTTAACTCACTTTTTTGATAATAAGTTGGTCTACTGGAAAACAAAATATGGGCTTATTCCACTGCACTTAAAACACAAAAGTATAATATTAAGAACGATTTTCTTCTTATGTATATTGTATAGAAGCCTGATTTTTGTAAAACATTGTATATAACCAAATAACCCAAACAGGTTTAGTTGAGGAGGCGAGGTTTAAAAGTACTCTTGATATTATATAGTCAATAACGAATGTTTAGAAGTTATCTATACCTAGGCAGTCATTTTTTCCTGTTATTATTGTGTATCAATCAGATAGAAAGCCTGGAAGTGCAATGATTTCGACGCGTGAAGTCGTAATGTTTTGATTCAACCCTCCCCGCCACAATCCCCCCGCCCACCACTCCCCGCCGCGGCACGTCGCCTCCACAATTATAACCTACATTGTCGCAGCAACAACCCGATTTCGGCATTTTTTATTCTTCGTTTTTCCAAGGCTTTGCTTATTGTATTTTGACAAGCGTTGCCAGACGCAGCAGTACTGTCTTAGAAAACAGTGTAAACATGCCCAAATTTTACATGCCACAATATACATTAAAAAATATATTAAGCTTTGCTACTCGAGGCGGAGTAATTTGCATTAATTGCTTTTTATAGAACGTTCCATCGTAATGCATGTCATCCATATAATTTAGTAGAAACAACAGAAGAAACTATATTTTTTGTATTCAGATGCGGGGGCATCAATGTTTATCGCGAAATTAATTATGAAAAATATTAGTCGCGGAGCCAAAACACAGTAGACCAACCTTTGAGTTAAAACTGCAGGGGACCACTGGCATTTCTCGAGTTTCAGATCATTGGAATTAAGGAGAGCAGAGGCCCGCTTGATTGGAAAAAGCAAATATTGTGCCAATTCACAAAAATTCACTCACAAGGAGGAGACAAAGAAGAACCATTAAATTACAGGCCAGTATCATTAACAAGCGTTTGTGGCAAAAATGTGTGAAAAAATTGTGAAGGACAGATGGTTGAAATATTTTGGAAGAGCAAACACACTCGCAGGTGGCTAGTTTTGGGTTTAGAGGAGGAATGTCATGTACAACGAACTTATTAAGCTTTTACTCGAGAGTGATTGATGTGACACAGGAAAGAGAGGGGTGGGGCGATTGTATATACCCGGACCAGTGGACTTAAAGAAGGCATTTGACAAGATACCTCACAAGGGGACTGCTCTGGAAGCTAGAAAAATGTAGGAGGATTGAAGCGTGGTTTGCTGCAGTGGATGGAAGAATTTTTGAGCAACAGAGAGATGAGAACAGTAATAAAAGATCAGAAGTCAGTATGGTGCAGTGTGATAAGTGGAGTTCCTCAAGGATCAGTATTGGCCCCAGTGATGTTCGTGGTCTATGTAAATGATATGGCAGAAGGAGTAAACAGTTATATGAGTTTATTTGCTGATGATGCTAAATTACTAAGAAAAGTAGAAAGTAAAGAGGACTGTGAGGATTTACAAAAGGATCTAGATAAGATTTTCAGATGGAGTCAACTATGGAATGGAGTTTAATGCTAAAAAGGTAAAGTGATGGAAATGGGCAGTAGCAAAAAGAGACAGAGAGGAAAGTATTCGATGGGAAATGAATGGATCAAAACAAAGGTCGAAAAAGATCTGGGAGTATGGATTACGGATAATATATATATAATTTGTCACCTGAGAAGCATATAAACAAGATCGCAGGAGATACATATCAGTTGCTGAGGAATATAAGAATGGCATTAAAATATCTGGATGAAGAGATGATTAAGAAATGGATAACATCTTTGATTCGACCAAGGTTGGAATATGCGGCAGTGATTTGGTCACCACATAAAAAGAAGGATATAAGGAAGATTGAGAGAATACAAAGAGCAGCCACAAAAATGGCTCCAAGCCTGAGAGATTTACCATATGAGGAAAGACTTTCAAGACTGAAACTCTCAACTCTTGAGAAAAGAAGAGAAACGGGAGATTTTATAGCAATGTATAGAGCCTCAATGGGTCTGGAAAAAATTGATAGAAAAGATCTGTTTGTGTGGGACGATAGAAGTACAAGAGGTCATGAGAAGAAATTGAAAAGGACAACATGCAAGAGGGACATAAAAAAATACAGCTTCCCGTATAGAAGCATAGAAGCCTGGAACAACCTTGTCCCAAAAGTGATTAATGCAAGAAGTATTCAGGACTTCAAAGGCAAACTGGATAATAGTAGATTTGGAGACGGGGCAGTACGAGCATAGCTCTTTTCCTGTATGTTACATCTAGGTAAATACAAACTAGATAAATACACACACACACACGCCTGAACGGTTCGGTGGGTTAGAGAGTCTGGCCCATTCTGTGGTCTGGCGTTCGATCCCCAGCCCCGCTCATTCCCGGGATTTTTCCACCGAGAAATTCGGGCGGTTACTGTCCCTTTGAGCATGGGATGGGTATGTGCGTTGTGTGAAGCATCAGCATTACCCTAAGTTCGGTAATAATGAGCTCCAAGCTCGCACCAGGAGGGTAAAACTGGCGATCTCGAGCCAGCTCGCGTGGACAAGACCGTGGGTGAGTGAATGACACACACACACACAACCACACACACACACACACACACACACAACACACACACACACACACACAACACACACACACACACACACACACACACACACACACACGCTACATCATACATACACACACCACAACACACACACAAAACCCCAAACACAAACACACACAGCACACAAAGCACCCCACCACACGCACTAGTATGCTACACACACACACAACACACACACAACACAACACACACACACACACACACACACACACACACACACACACACACACACACACCACACACACACACGCACACGCTAACTAACAACTTCCACCGTAATGCGAATGTTGTTGAATATTCAGTTTTGCACAGCGGGTGTTGCAAAGTGAGAATTTCAGTGCGTCCAACATCCATATTCCAGGTTCGCTGTGCACCCGATTCTAGCAGCGATTATCCAGAAAGTAATCTCTTCACCATTTGTTTTGGTTTACACGGACAACTGTCCTTACGTCCCGGCGTTGGCTTGGTCAGGTGGATACAGAAGGGTAGAGTGCTATATTAATGATAATGATGATGATTATGATGACGACAATCATGATTATTATTATCATTATTATAATCAGTGTGTAGGTCTCGAGACTGGTCTTGGTCTCGAGACCGGTCTCGAGACCAGTTTGATGTGGTCTTAGTCTTGGTCTTGGTCTCGTTTGATGTGGTCTTGGTCTTGATCTTGGTCTCGAAGCTTCTGGTCTCGGAGTTTGGCTCGAGACCAGGTCGAGACCAGGATTAAAAAGTGCATCGCGGCATGGGGAAGGTCGGAATTATTATAATACACGGAGAAAAATCATGGCTGTTTCGATTCACGGCGCGCCATACAGCGTTGTACTGTCTATAGATACTGCCTGACTAGCTCTACGGTGATGATGCATGAGCTGAGCCCTGCGAGCGCTGATAGAGTTCGTGCGAGTCGAGAGAACATGCATGACGTGGCCATTCTCGCAGTGATAATCTCCGTTTGCACGCCGCAGTTTGCAGCTCTGTTCACCTCCGTGTACTTCATATATGTGTAGGCCTATGCAATCCCCGCATCTTTCGTACGCGTACACCCACAGGTTTAGCTAGATCGCTTCGAAAACGTAACCACAAAAATTACTTATTTCCTATGTTTGTTTCTTCATGCCAACGAAACAATGAAAGCAGAAAATTTGACCTAGAGTTCAATTGTTCACATATATTAAATTTTGTAAATATATTTCCTCCCTTATACGTTACCCTTACCCTTCTACCTGAGCTCGTTAGTCGGTACATCGAGCACATCTGGCAGAAGGGGTTGTCAGGTGCACAAAACGCAAAATATACTTTTACGATTCACACTTTACTTTTTTGGCATTTTCATTTTTGCATCATAAGAAAATGATATTCAATTAACGAATATTTCTGGCAAATTCCAAATTTGTTGAGTAATTTCTGGCAAGAAATACAACAATTGACAGGACCTGGCAACTCTGTCTGGCAGTGACATAGGACGTCGGACAGTGAGGTGTAGTGGACTAGTCTCGCTTAGTTTCTGTTCGCACACCGGAATGAGAAATCATGTCGCCATACTATTTACGCAGTACTGACCAAAAAAAATTCAGACATAGTCATATTTATAAAAAATATTTTTATATGCCTGTTCTTGGTCGTGGTCTGTTTCAGAGGGTTGGTCTTGGTCTTGGTCTTGGTCTCGGAGGTCTTGGTCTTGGTCTCGGAGGCTGGTTTGGTCTCGGAAGGTCTGGTCTTGGTCTTGGTCTCGAAGGGTCTGGTCTTGGTCTTGGTATGGTCTCGGAGGGTCTGGTCTTGACTACAACACTGATTAAAATTTACTTTTAAATTTACTATGTGTTGATCCCCATGACTATGGTACCAGGAAACACTAACAGCTCTCTCCTTCTGAATTTCGCTAGGCCCAGAAGGTTGAAAATTTGCAGGTTCTTGGTATCAGGGGCCCAGAGATATGGTATATAGTCTGGTGGCTTAGGGATATTTCGGGGACACTGGACAAAAGTACTAAACTTTGTATAATAAACCAATAGGGTCTCCCATTGAAAAAAATTATGCTCCAATTGAAATTATGACGTCGTTAGTTGTGAAGTCGTTTTTCCCGAGTGACATTTTTTTTTTTTTTTTTTTTTTTTTTTTTTTTAATAACATTTTGTGCCTATAGCGCCTGTAGGCAGTGGTGACCCAGGGCATGGATGGAAAGGCTCTGGAGGTTCATTTGGAGGGTTTGTGATGGTTGTCCTCGCCCGTGGTGGCGCAGGCAGGATTTTTATAGTGACCCCTTTGTGATTAGAGGCTCATACCGCCCCCCTGTGTCCTCCGATGCACTTGCAATCGAAGGTAGATTTAATAGGCAGGGCATGTGGGTGTTCTGAGGCCACTCGACGATTCAAAAAGGTTTTGTTTTTCGTCGGGGATCGAACTTGGGTCACCGAGAACGCCAGTCGGAGACACTAACCACTCTGCTACCGCCACCCCTCCGACGACGTTGACGACGTTGTTTCATTTTGCGAAGCACTGGAACAACAACATAGCCACCTTAAGCCACCAGATTATCATAAGACTAGTATATTAATGTTTTATGATGAAAACATTAATTTTGATATTAATTTTTTTTTTTTTTCAGGAACTGCTGATAATTAATAATGAATTGGGACAAGTGTATTATCTGTCAGCTCAACCACAAAAAAAGCATTTTCATGCCCACGGGACCATACTTCCCATGATCCCATCTAGTTTATAACAACTTCTTGAGTAATGTTGCTGAGTTAAGGAAACGGGATGCCCTTCAGTGAAGATAGAAATTCCCTGTGAAGTCACTACTGAAATCTTGATGAGAAACAGCATGATGGCATCGAAGCTGCCCACCAAAAATACAACCAATTCGAAGTTAGACCAAACAGAAGAGCAAAAAGAGGGGACTACAAGAGAGTGAAGAGGAGACCAGGAGGTCAAAACGGCAGTTACAAAACAAAATAAAAATTTATGTATCTTCTGTGCAAGTGAAAAACCCGTCGTACAAACTCCATGCTTATTCAACATTCTCTGCAGAGAGATCCCTAAAGAGAAATGGCCGAGGAAATGCAAGATACAGCTATGATGGCCAAGATTTCTGGTGGGGGACTTAGTTGCGTTTGAAGCAAAATATCATGCAGTATGTCTGACCAAGTACAAAAATCGTTACCGTTCCTATCGGAGGCAAAATAAGGGAATGCCCAATGAAGACAGCGAAAAGCAAAGGCCCGCGCATTTCCCGAGTTAGTAATGAACTTACGAAATTCACTTGAGGAGGGAAACTACATATTAAAAATTGTCAGAAGTCCGTCAGTTATATGAGAGCCACCTTGAACAATTAGGGGAAAACATGTATGTAAACAAGACTCGTTTTAAAGAAAAGATAAGGATGTATTTGCAGACCTAGGAATAACAGCAGTTTGATGGTAAAAACATTCATCTAGTCTTTCAGATGGTATGCAGGGAAATGGGAAAGAGCAGAGATCCATAGAAAACTATGATGAAGAGGCATTGATCTTGATGAAAGCTGCTAAAAACTGTCGAGTTGAAATGTTTCAGACTCAGCAGTAGATTATCTGGATCATTCGCTCTAATTGCCAAGAGTTGTCTGTAAGGGCCCCAGCCTCAAACTACTGACCTCAATGATTATGAATGGCTCAATTATCATGGAAAGTGTTGCCCTTCTCACAACCATGTCTTACTGTCTCACAGCTAATTACACACAATAGCAAGAAAAGAGTCAAAACATCTGAATTACTACTGGTCTATTTTCAATATGAACAGCCTGCACTACCCTCACCAAGCTCCTGGGGCTGGAGACTAGTCGACAGTGGTTGGGATCCTATTTGGATGACTATACCAGAGGCTTCAGAAGTGTGTAAATAACTGATAATATGTAACTGTAAGGCTGGTAGTGGCTGTAAAACCCGGTGTAAATGTGTCAAAGTAACTTGCCCTGCACAGAACTTTGTGACTGTAGTTGTCAGAAATTTGGAAGGGTATTTCATACTATAAGGACATTATCTCAAAATGATATCATAGAAATGTTTTTTTATAGAGGTAACAACAATGTTTTTTTGACTTTTCATAGCTAGTCAATGTAGATTTGCAATAAAAAATATTGATATGTTGGATATTCGACTTTTCTCGTTTTTAGATCCGCCATTTTGAAAAATTTAACATAAACCCTTTGCCTTATCCTATTCATCTGGAGCAATGGATTTTCTTGTTAAGTATAACTGTTCTACCAGTGTACAAAATTTGGGGCTTTTATGCACCCGGTTCCAATCTTACCATATTTGTTCTAAGCCACTAGACCAGGGGGTTCCCCCAAAATCTTCAGCTCATCGACCCCCTAATAAAATTTTCAAATTTTCATCGACCCCCCTACATTTAATGAAAATAGTATATGTTATGAAAAAAAAGCGTAATACATGTCATACATGTTATGATTAAATGAATATGGGGAATTATAGTAGTACTTATCGGTAGTAGTAGTAGTAGTAGTAGCGTGGCTGAGAATGTACTGGGACTACAGGCTGTCCACTCATCAACGAGAGGGGGAATACGCTCGCTCGTCAGTACGGGAAGCGGACAGGAATATTTCACGTACGGTACGATCTTGGGACAGAGGAGGGGAGAGAGAGGGGTGTGTAGTGAAGGATGCGTGGAGCGGGGGACATATCCGACGTGACGTCACAGACTAGCACCAAGGGCCCAAATCAAAGCCGTCTCTATGTCAGGGTGACACAGAGGCGGCTTTGGTACCACTCGCATAGCAGTTGTTGGCAGCTGTTGCGTGCTGACACTTTCTTCACCTAGCCATTC
The DNA here is from genome assembly GCA_016584305.1 of Chionoecetes opilio. NCBI lineage: Eukaryota > Metazoa > Arthropoda > Malacostraca > Decapoda > Majidae > Chionoecetes > Chionoecetes opilio. Next base: position 153,819 of record JACEEZ010023385.1, read on the forward strand.
ATCGATCCCCTAGCCATTTATTTATCCCCTTTCGACCCCCTGGCAATTCATCCCACCCTTGGATGGTCTCATCGACCCCTGGGGTCGATATCGACCCACTTTTGGGAACCCCTGCACTAGACCAATAGTAATGCCGGAGGGGGTACTTAAGGAGATCGACCACATCCTCGTTAGTCGTTAGTACTCGTTAGAAGATCCTACAGAAATGCAGGGGCGTAGAGTTCCTTACAACTGATCACAGGCATATTGTTGGATATACTTCATGTCAAATCCAGAAAAATTCACTACTACTACTAATAATAATAATTTTATTCTCGCCCGGAGAATACAGACAAAGCATAGCAACAAGAAAAAGACAAGGAGTTAACTTAAGTACTAGAGCAAAGCAAACAAAAGAACATAGTATAGGCACATGCCGCACATTAGAGGACATAGTATCAGAGTACATAGAATAAACATACATGGACACCTGTGCTACCCCACATTCTGCACAAAAACAGAGACCCAGCCCCCGCTGTTGTATAGGTCCACATACATAGGCCGAGCTCTGCTGACAGAGGTGATGATGGAGTTCGTAGGAGGCTCCACCCTACTCCTTAAAGAGTCGTCCAGACCATTTCTCATTCCTGATTAATGTAGTCAAATCATAGCCATTGACGAGTATATCAACAATACGTCGTCACTTTTTGTACCCCGTCAGCCGTTTTAAATTTAAACCGCAACAAAATTGCAAATTCCCCGAGTTCTCAAAACGCACTCAAGATTTGCAAAACGCTCAGGCTCAGGCTCCGTGAGTACCATCAGGGAGGCTCATCTTCCCGCGCTGATCAGAGGCACGTAAACACAGAGATAAATATAATAGTACTTGAAGATATTTTGGGTGTTTCTGATAGATTTTTTTCCTATATGCCACATGCATGCATCCTTTATGGGTGCAGGGATGCTTCCTTCCCACCACAGCCTCACACGGGCACCCTTCCCACACACACGCCGCACACCCACACCCCCTTCCCACACTCACGCCCCGGGGAAAAACTTGGAAAATTTTTTTTTAAAAANAAATATATAATAAATATATATATTATATATATATAAAATATATTATATAATATAAAATATTATATTATATATTATAATATATATATTAATATATATATATATATATATATACTGTATATAACAACTCTCTACGCTGCCACTGTTTACTATATAGAACTCAATGTGAAATATCTGTGGAATCGTTTCCGAGGAATCGATTCCGTTGAGTGGAATCGATTCCACTGCCTATGTGGTGGAATCGTCGGAATCGATTCCGGAATCGTTTCGCGCCCAGCCCTAGTCCTCAGTGCTATACCTGGCTTCACTGAGGGAGGACGTTATTGCGCTGCGTTCCGTGAAATACTGTCTCGCTCAAAAAATCTTATTAACAATCTCCTTTAACAACCTCTCCCAAACCAAACTCATGTTATTTAGCTTGCTTAATAGGGATGAGAATGATAATAGTAATAAACATTATATAAATAACAATGATAATTATTGTTAAGCTCCGGACGCCGCCGCTCCGCTACTCCCGAAGGGGGGAAGGAAGGAAATTGCGTGCACGGAGGCTCAACGGGGGGAGGGGGGGGTTTGATATACGTAGCTCCTGTTTTAGCGTCCCCCCAACCCGCTATGGTTCTTCCAATCGGTCGCTGGTCGTGGCATGACAAATAACCCCGGCACCTCTACCTGAAGGCGCCGGGTTGGGCTTTATCTCCTTGTACCGCCAGGTACAACGGGGCAGTGCCAAGGCCGTCTCAATCTATAAGGCCGTCTCAATCTATAAAGGCCTGCGCCTGAGATTGATGACGTCACGGACGGCGTCTGTACGAGGCCACCGAGATGACAAGTTTACCTACCTAATTATATGTTTATCAGTATAAAAGATATATTGTTATCTTGGGAAAATGTTTGTTCTATAATATTATAAAATAAAAAACCCGTAAAACACATTAAGAAATGCCATTATGAGACTCTCAAGAAATATGCATGAACTTAAACTCTTCGCCATTAATATTTTTCTCGAAAACATTTTACATGGAGAATATCAATAGAAGCGGAATTTAATTCGCTTTCCATTGCTATATTTGTTTTCTGATAAATGAATTAGCAGCATGCATAAATTAGCCGTTAACTAAATACATAACATCATGAAATCGGGTAATTTCGTACCTAATATATGTTTATCAGTATAAAAGATATATTGTTATCTTCGGAAATGTTTGTTCTATAATATTATCAAATAAAAAACCGTAAAACAGACTAAAGAAAGGCCATTATGAGACTCACAAGAAATATGTATGAACTTAACTCTTCGCCATTTAATATTTTGCTCAAAAACATTTTACATGGAGAATATCAATAGAAGCGGAATTTAATTAGCTTTCCATTGCTATATTTCGTTTTTTGATAAATGAATTAGAACCATACATAAATTAGCGTTAACTAACAAAAAAGGTCATGAAATCGGGTAATTTTTCCCGTTTGATGATGTTATTTATTTAGTTAACGCTAATGTATATGGTTCTAATTCATTTATCAGAAAACAAAATATAACAATGGAAAGCTAATTAAATTCCGCTTCTATTGGTATTCACCATGTAAAATGTTTGCCAGTAAAATATTAAATGGCGAAGAGTTTAAGTTCATGCATATTTCTTGAGAGTCTCATAATGGCATTTCTTTAGTGTGTTTTACGGTTTTTTATTTGATAATATTATAGAACAAACATTTCCAAAGATAACAGTATATCTTATACCGCCCGTACATCCTCACATGCTGAAAGCTCGGCTCCTACTGACTCGCGGAGCAGACTTAGCTCGTGACGTCACGTCCATCCCGCGCTCCCAGACTCAGGCTTTTACATAGAGAAGGCTTTGGCAGTGCCCGTAGCTTCGGAGATACGGGGAGTTTACTTCCCCAGGCTTATAACGCCCCGGGCTTTACCCGGGGGGCGACCCTCCCTGTTCCCCCCCGAGGCCCCTAGCTTGCATAGTTGCCCTGGGGTCAATCCATTATCGCCGGCCCCTGTCATGCACTGTCAATCATATAGATACATCACCATCTGCTGCGTCGCCTTCAGGAAGACCTGTATGTGGTGCTCAAGAGGTCCTAAGATCCTGTTGCAGGTGCCTCGTAATGCCCCGGGGTTCCGGGGGGGAACCCAGGGGAAGCCTCCTGAAGGAGGTATCTAGTAGGGCGTCGTAGTAGCGTAGAGTTTCACCTCCGGCCCACGCCCGCCCCTAGTGCCTGGCCCCAGCGCCCAGTGGCTCCCCAAGGGCCCTGAAGAGAGGCCACAGGGGTAGGTAGTATGGAGGGGCGTCATGGTCTCGTAGAGGTGCACTTCCCTACCCCCTGGGGCAAAGTGAGGGCGCCCCTTGGTTGCCCCACGGCGGTTCCGGGAAGCCATGCGGCCCCAGGGGAATCATCACCGGGGCGGGCAGTGTTGCAGGGACATCTTGGTCTCGTAGAGTTGCACTTCCCGCCCCTGGGGTTATGCGGGGTATTCCTTAGTCGTCCCGTCGAAGCTCCGTCGTCCCTGGGGCAAAGTGAAGAGCCACAGGGGCAACGCCGAGCGCCGCTATTTGCCCTGCCGTGGCCCCTTCATCTCAGGCGCCCAGGAGGAACACAGGGGCAAAGCCACCAGGGCAGGTGCCTGGCAGGACGTCGGGACTTCGTAGAGATGAGTAGCACCTGCCCCAGGGGACAAGCGGAGTGGTGGACGTCGGGCGTCTGGTAATGAAGGGCGCGGCGTGTGTTGGCACGTACTTGAGCGCGTGGTATCTGGGAGGAATACCACCTAACTCGCTCACCGCACTTAAGACACTATAGTCTCGTAAAATATCACCGCGACGCAATAAGACGTGTGGCCACACCGCAGGATATATAGAATCTCTCCTCTCTCCTCCGTGTTCCGCGGAGAGGCCAGGCCCAGGCGTGTGGTGGGTGCAGGTCAAAGGTTATCTAAGTAAGTGCAGACAGTTATGAAGAGAGGTGCTAGGTGACGGCGTGAATTGACGGCGAGAAGTCATCAAGGAGTGTTGGATCAGCGTTATTCTTCCTCCTCGCCTCCTCACTCTCCCTCACCTTCTATCACACTCCCTCACTTTCTCTCTCTCTCTCTCTCCTTCTCCTCTCATCTTCTCTTTCTCACTTTCTCACTCTTCCTTCTTCCCCTCGTGGACGTTCAGCTGCAGAATACCTATGTCAGCAAATGCTTCCCCTCGTGGTAGATAAGGAATATGTGGCGTAAGCATAACATCAATTGCCTCTCTCTCTATCACTACCATCATCAGTACTCTGCCTCTTCCTCCCTTCTCTTCCTCCTTCTCTTTCCCCAGTTATTCTTCCTTCCCTTCTATTCCCCATTCTCCACGTTCTCAGCCCTCACAATAATGATGATAATAATACTAGTATTAAAAACTCATAGTGGAAATTTTAAAGAAGAGGTAAAAGGGAATGGCATGGAGAGTAGCAGAGGAGAGGTAGGTAGGTAGGGTAGGAGCGTGTGTGAGTGAGGTCAGGTCAGGGCCACAGGTGCGTGTAGGTGGGTAGGGGATTATCATGAGGCTCGGGGCATATTTTAGAATAGGCCACGATACAAAATCGGCGTTTTCTCTGGAGCTGACTGGCGCTGCTCGATTGAGGGATGGCGGTGAGGCATATAGTCTGGACACTTGGGTGGGATTTCAACACGTCCACCTGCCTCAGCGCGCGCGTCATGAGGCCTAGTGTGGACGGGCCTTAGTATACCGTCTTTGCCGCAGGGTTCCCAGACTTGGGTGTTTCCCCCTAAATTTAGGGTTTTTTCTTCCCATTTGGAGGGAGACACAGTAGCTGTGCTTCGCGCCAAATCTCAGAAGCTACCCTTTCAGTGAAAAAAAACAATATCAGCCATGGCAGAAGAAGGAAATCGAGAAGGAAAACAACTATTCACTCAGGGAGCAGTGTTTCAGTATAGGCTACAGGTAGGATAGTGTTCTAGGCAAAGGCACATTCGCTTGAAATGTTCTATGTTTTACTTTGATTACTATTCTACATTCAATGTTTCCACCACGTTTTACCCAGGATCAGAATTGGTATATATTGTCAAACAACGTACTATTCACCCAGGGAGCAGTGTTTCAGTATGCGGGTAGGGTAATGTTCCAGGCACATTTGTTTGAAATGTTCTATGTTCTACTTTGATTACTATTCTACATTCAATGTTTCCACCACGTTTTACCCAGGATCAGAATTGGTATATATTGTCAAACAGCTATTCACCCAGGGAACAGTGTTTCAGTGCGTATTTGTGCAGTGTAGCTACTCGGGCCAAGGGTATCTGGTGAGATCGCTACAGTAGGGATCTCATCAGCTACCCTTGGCCCGAAAAGCTACACCTCACAAATACGCACTAAAACACTGCTCCCTGGGTGAATAGTTGTTTGACATGACAATGTATACCAATTCTTATCTTGGGTAAAACGTATATATTGTCAAACAACTATTCACCCAGGGAGCAGTGTTTCAGTATAGGCTACAGGTAGGATAGTGTTCTAGGCAAAGACACATTCGCTTGAAATGTTCTATGTTTTACTTTAATACTCCCCCAGCAAACACAAAGACGGAGGGCCTCCGGAGGCCCTCCGTATGTCTTACCGGCGGCCCGATGGAAGTGTACGACGTAGGGCCGCTGGGAATTTGCTCAGAGGCTCACCGGCGGGCCGCTCCCAGCGGCCCGCCGTAGGGCATATGACCATTTGCCGCCGTTATATTAACTGATTGAGGAATATTTATGCTTATACTTTCTAAGTATATTGCAGATATAGTAATGTTTTAAGGGGTGTTGCACAACCCATTAGCCGATTAATAGACTAATGGGCTGTTCAACACTTATAAAAACATTACTATATCTGCAATATACTTAGAAAGTATAACCATAAATATTCCTATGTCGTTATCCAGTAATACGATGAAAAGGAGATCATAATTGCTACGGACATTGTTTATTTCATAAGTACAAAAACATTTTCGTTGTTGGGTTTACATGCTGGTGTACGTGGAACACTGAACAGCCATGTAGAAGGATATTGATGGCGGCGAACCACATAACAACATCCACCCACTTGTGCGTTTTCCAAGTAACTGATTTCACTCACTGACACAACGCTGCCGAGGAATGTCTAAAAAAACGTGTCGTACTGCAATCATTTATATTATTCAGTCTATTTCGATATAATGAAGGAGCGAAAATATCTTATAACTAAGTTCTCATTATGTTATCGACTGGTTAAGGGTGACAAGTTAGGCCTTTTGTGGGTTTTTAACCCTTTGTAATGGCTATCGTACGTTTGGCAGTTTAGTACATTGATAACTGGGAAATGATTTCAAATAATATTCTATTCTAAATCATGATATTATCCATGTTAATTCTCCATCATCTACATACTCCTTATTAGGTGTACTGTTGAGTATTGATATGTGTTGATAATATGTTGGAAGTTATTGAAATAAGGGAAAATATGACTTTGTGTTATCCCGTAATCTTTGCCGCGGTTAATCAAATGTTATTTTTATATGATACTAGCGTACACACATAGACTAACTGATAACCTTTTTCCATGTAAACTCCTTCCTATGTACGTATCTCATCTTTATTTCTATGTATCTCTGGGTGTTCCTGATTAAGCTGGAAATATTTGAAATAAACTGAAATATGATCATTTCTATAAACTATTATAAAAACTTCTATAGCAATTTTTAATAGCTTGAACAGGCCTAATAATAGTGATGGTACCGATATTGAGATACTATGTATATTACTGTGTTAATATATATAATATGAAATGAATATTTCCCACTAACAAATAGGTACCAGCGGGCCTCCGGAGGATTGACGTCAAGTTGCCGCTGCTTATCACTACTGATGTAATACTACAGCAAGATAATCATATAACTGTAGTTTCAAAATGTTTACACATAGAAATATTAAATTCTTGAAATTCTGTACATTAATTTTCAACATAGTAAATTATCCCGTCTGAAAATACACCAGCGGGCCTTCGGAGGGCTGACGGAGGTAAATTTGCCGCCGGCGGCCGCCGTTCGCCGCTCTACGGCCTACGTCGGCCCGCCGGTGATGGTTAGCTGGGCCTCTACATTCAATGTTTCCGCCACGTTTTACCCAGGTTCAGAATTGGTATATATTGTCAAACAACTATTCACCCAGGGAACAGTGTTTCAGTGCGTATTTGTGCAGTGTAGCTACTAGGGCCAAGGGTAGCTGGTGAGATCACTACAGTGGCGATCTCACCAGCTACCCTTGGCCCGAGTAGCTACACCTCACAAATACGCACTGAAACACTGCTCCCTGGGTGAATAGTTGTTTGACATGACAATGTATACCAATTCTTATCATGGGTAAAACGCATATATTGTCAAACAACTATTCACCCAGGGAGCAGTGTTTCAGTGCGTATTTGTGAGGTGTAGCTACTAGCTACTCGGGCCAAGGGTAGCTGGTGAGATCGCTACTGTAACGATCAACTTTCCTCACAAATTCCATGCAGTTTTTCTATATTGCATGGTATCACTTCTTTTCCGGCCAGCTTCGGCTGGAGGGATGGGTGGGTGGGGAGGAGCCTTCTACTTCCTATCCTTTCTCTCTTATTATCTAGTTAGTGTAGTGTAGTTAAAGCAAACAGTCTTGTAAGGATCTATCGGTCTGTTGCTGTTTGTGTTTCCTTTGTATTCCTTTGTATTCCTCCTCCTCCTCCTCCAAGGCCAGCTTCGGCTGGAGGGATGGGTGGGTGGGGAGGAGCCTTCTACTTCCTATCCTTTCTCTCTTATTATCTAGTTAGTGTAGTGTAGTTAAAGCAAACAGTCTTGTAAGGACCTATCGGTCTGTTGCTGTTTGTGTTTCCTTTGTATTCCTTTGTATCTCACCAGCTACCCTTGGCCCGAGTAGCTACACTGCACAAATACGCACTGAAACACGTACTGTTCCCTGGGTGAATAGTTGTTTGACAATATATTTCAATTCTGATCCTGGGTAAAACGTGGTGGAAACATTGAATGTAGAATAGTAATCAAAGTAAAACATAGAACATTTCAAGCGAATGTGTCTTTGTCTAGAACACTATCCTACCTGTAGCCTATACTGAAACACTGCTCCCTGGGTGAATAGTTGTTTGACAATATATACGTTTTACCCAAGATAAGAATTGGTATACATTGTCATGTCAAACAATTATTCACCCAGGGAGCATTGTTTCAGTGCGTATTTGTGCAGTGTAGCTACTCGGGCCAAGGGTAGCTGGTGAGATCGCTACAGAGTAGACGAGTAGCTACACTGCACAAATACGCACTGAAACACTGCTCCCTGGGTAAATAATTGTTTGACAATGTATACCAATTGTGGAAATTATCCACTAAAACCGCTCTCTAATTAGGAAAATGGTATGGTGGAATTTGACGCCTCCCTTGTCAAAAAGGGAGACGAATGAAAATTCCACCTATGTATATATAAGGCCTCTTCCATTTGTGCCAAGTTGCATGAACCAGCTCTTTCAGTTCAGGGTTGGGTTCTGGGTTCAGGGTTGGGTTCGCATGTCAGAAATGGAACGCAAAAACCCCGTTTTTTTGTTTACAAACAAACCAAGATGGCAAGGCAAGAGGAAGGAGAGCTTATTCCTGCCGTGTCTGGGGCTATTTTCGCAATGATGGACGATTCTAGTGATGAAGAGGAAGATATTATGTACCAGTACCATCCACTGCTGGCATCTTTGGCACATATGATGAGGTATTGTGTGAGGTAATAGGTAAAATGGTACCAAATTAAGCATGGCGATAGTTTACATCATATCACCCAGTCTGTGACTGTGAATGGTTGGCTTTGATAACATATAAGCGGCGGCCTTCTTCTTCTTCTTCTTGTAACCGACATATAAAGCGGCGGCCTTCTTCTTCTTCTTCTTGTGACCGACATATAAAGCGGCGGCCTTCTTCTTCTTCTTCTTCTTGTGACCGTTGTTGTTATCGCTTCATAGATCCTCTTCCACTTCGTCTCCTTCGTTAACAAAACTTGTTAACTCTTCCCCTGTTTAATTAACTTTCTGCCATGCCATTCTCTGTTATGAACTGGATGAACTGAAAATTCTACCCACCAATGAATGTGGGTAGAGAAAGTTCACGGGTTATGCTGAGTCACTACGCGGGTCGCCTCGGACCTAGGTTTTCGTGCGCAAATGGAACGCCTGAATTCTTGGGTTCCGTGAACTGGTTCATGAAATGTCGCAAATGGAAGAGGCCTATATTATTATAGAATTTGGTAAAAATTAAGATGCATTAAATACAGCAATATAATTCTGGTGGTATTCACCTATAGTACCACAATTAATCAAAGGATTAACATAATATAAGAATTGTGAGGAACTTCCACGTATAGGAGTAAACATTATTGGAACGCTCCACGTGTAGCTCCAGCTGTCTTGATAAGGGTTTTCAGTCAAGACATCATTCACGCATTAGTCCTACACGATGAAGGTGTAGCCACTCTTGATTGTACACTAAGGTGTAGTCACGCTCATCTTAATATGTGTGAGCTGTAACCGATCAATCGGTTAAGACCAGGACGAGGTGGTAAACACACCATAATAGTATCGCGCCAGGAACTGTGAAAAGTTACCGTCGGCCTACCACAGTCGCCGCCATTAAGTGCACCACAATCACCAGCCCTGAGCCGCCCCACAGCGCTTACCACCACTCCCTCAAATAATAATCAAGCCTTCAAATCATCAACCCATCTACCACTGCTGAGTATACCTTAGTTAGCGTCTAAATAGGGTATCAGTGCAGTCTAGGTAGTTCTTGGGTAAATAGCAAGGTGAGTTCACGTCAATTATTACTATAATTTCAACACCAATTCTGATCCTGGGTAAAACATGATGGAAGCATCGAATGTAGAGTAGTAATTAAAGTAGAACATAGAACATTTCAAGCGAATGTGCCTGGAACATTACCCTACCCGTATACTGAAACACTGCTCCCTGGGTGAATAGTTGTTTGATAATATAGTACACGTATACCAATTCTTATCTTGGGTAAAATGTATATATTGTCAAACAAGGGTACATAGTGTTCTAGGCAAAGGCACATCCGCGTGAAATGTTCTATGTTCTACTTTAATTACTACTCTACATTCAATGTCTCCACCATGTTTTACCAAGTCTGGGAACCCTGGTGGCCAATGTTTACCTGTGTGACGTCGTCTGCCGCGCATGCGCAGTGGTAAGTGTAGCTACTGAGATCAAGGTAGCTGGTGAGATCGCTACACCGGTCATGCTCCTTCAAATTCAATAGCTAGAAAAGGGGAGAGGGAGGGAAGAGACGCCAGGCTGAAACCAGACGAGGCATACGGTCTCCGGGCATAAACTTCTCTCTCAACCGTACCATACTGTGCCACAGAGGGCCGGCCCAACCGGGACTCAGACCGGCCTCAGACCCTCCGGCCCACCGGGACACAGCCCGGTGTGCCCTATGGCCAATCCGCCCCTGCAAGTTGGAGAAAGAACTAAGAAAAGCTTCTATACTATTCCACGCCTGCAAAACAAGCCATATGAAGAGCAACTGAGGGAACTTAACTTGTTCAGTTTGTCAAAACGTAGGTTACGAGATTTAATATAGCTGTTTGAGATGTTCCATGACTCCAATAATGTAAAATTAAAAAACTATATAAACATTGATTGGACAAGCGCAACTCGTAGTAATGGATACAAGATCATTGGTAAACTATTTTGGTCACATGAAGCGAAGCACTTTTTATTTAAATAGTTGTAAATATTTTCAACACTTTTCAAGCACAAGTGCTTAATAGTAACACAGGTGAGGCATTCAAGAACAAACTAGATAAATACTTAGCATCAGGGGGGGCATTTTCGAACACTACTAAGACCATCTTAGGGGACTAAGACCATCTTAGCGCTAGTTGGACATTTTCGAAAGCAAATTTCGCTCCACCTAGGACAGCGCAGCGAGTGTAAATGATATCAGCACTTCCTGCGCCCTTTCTCGCCAGTCCAGACATCTGCATCATTATATAGCTTGTTTAGGATTACGAAGTATAGTTACTGAATTTCTTATTGTGATTTGACTTTCATTATGCCTAAATATTTCTTTCCGATCATGTACTATTGTCAAATATTTATATCACGATTATATATTATTGTATTTCAATAAATATTACAATTAGATTATGATTTTAAATCTGATAAAATCTAATTACTTTTTGTGGCATTTACTTGTTTTTTTACAAAAGGGTTTTTGATTTTTTTTCATCTTAGCATATTAAAATTTTATATATTTATGTTTTTTTTATATATTATCAAAGATTGTATGTAAGTACCTTGGCCACCATAATAAAAAATAAGGCCTGAAATGTATCAAACTGTGCCTCAGTATTATCTTTTGTATAGTCAAGTCTGAAGCTGAAATAACATGTAATAAATGTATGACCATCTGTATCATTATATATTTTATTCCTTACCATATCATATTCCCTAATTAGTATATTTTATGCTCATATTAAATTATCTGAGGTTCGATTCCCCGTGAGGAGAGATGACTCTCTTATTTAACTCTCTACCCTTATTTGGTGCCGTAGTGGCAGCCATTCAGCAAAATAGAGGTAACCAGCATTTTTTTTTTTTTCGGTTAAGGTTCGGTAAGGTTAGGTTAGGTCAGGTTTACGTTCGTAATAATATTGATATCTTTGTTTGGGAATCACCACAGTCTAAAGCGGCTATCACACGGTGCGTTTCGTCGGACAGTTTCGTCGAACTTGCCATTTGGTTGGACTGTTTGGTCGAACTTCGAGGGTCATTTCACCGAACATGTTCGACGAAATGGTTTTGTGAAATTATACAAAATGTTGCACATACGTCGAACATACTCTGGGGTCAAAATAAGTCTATACTTTTTCTGTAAGTTATAAATAGTTTTAGCAATTATTAAGCATTGAAATGAACACCATCATATAATACGTTCCAGTAAAATTAATACAGATCAGTCTATATTATATATGTGATAGATTTTCAGAAATATGAAGCTGATTTGATGTGTTTGCGGTAGAATGATTACTAGTAAAATATGAGATCTGAGAAGTATACCGGGGAGAAAATGGAAATGATGCGTGTGGTTTTCACTGAAATGGGATGTGAAATGAATGAGGTGGTTGAAAGGACAGGAAGAGAATGGCTGTTATTGCTGCTGGGACTGTGTGATGACTGGTGAGACAAGGGGACGGATGATTGAGACAGGGAAAGAGTTTGGAGAGAATGTGGTGTTTGTTTGTTTGTTTAGAGGATAATTCCTCAGAGCCATAGTGATCTACCGCTCGGGCTTAGTGTTGGCCGAAGCCACCACCCCGGGAGGGGGGTCACAAACCCCCGGCTAACACCCGGTACCCATTCACTGCTGGGTGGACAGGGGCTCGGGTTTTAAGAAGACCGCCTGTCTGTCTTCGCTCCGCCCGGGGATCGAACCCGGGACTTCTCGGTTGTGAGCCGAGCGTGCTAACCAGTACACTACGGGGCCACCTGTAATATCAAGATCCGGTAAAATGGACGAGGACTGCGCGGTCCTTTCCTGAGACACTGACTATACATATGATATTATTTCACACTAGGACCGAAATTGCTTACACAATTGGGCGTGTGGTTTTGGGCCATTGGGCAATTGGGCGGGCGGGCGGGCCGCCCGCCACAGGTTTCGGTGGCCACAGGTAACAGTGGCCGGCGGCCGCCCGCCCGCCCGCCCGCCCGCCCGCCACTCGATTTTGGGCTCTGCCACGCCCTGCTGGGATGAAATTATTACCGTAACCTAACCGAACCTAACCTTCTAACGGGAGGGGCTCCGTCCCCTTCGACCCCCTGACGGGAATATTAACCTAACCGGCGCGCAGTTCTCGTCCACTATAACCCATTTAGCTCACATGAACGCGTCTTCATCTGTCGCTGCTGTTCTCTTCTAACAATCACCTCCTCCCTTTTCATCACCAGTAGCTACGTATATATATGCCCCTAAAGTTAAAACATTAACAACAAATCTCCGCGCCTCTCGCTGTCATCGCTTCATCTTTGTTTGTTATTGTTGGGTGAAGCGGTTGGCCCAACCGTGTGCTAGTGTTTTGTCAAACAGGTCCAGCCAAATGCATATTTGGTTCGACGAAACAGTCCGACGAAACGCCTCGTGTGATATCCGCTTAACTAGTATTATAAACTAGTAAACAACTTAACATGAAATAAACAACTAATAACATAACTTTATATGGCTTGTATATTAGAAAAACCTTCATCATGCGACCCTACGAACAGTGTGCGAGTGCTCTTCAGCAACCTTAGCACTACGGTGGAAAAACGAACAAATATGGCGGATGGATGTTCGCAAAGATCGCTTGAAAATACCTCTAAACACGTTACGAACGTTCCAAGATCAATCTAAGTGCAAAGATGATCTAGCACTAAATCTAGATCTTAACATCAAAGATGTTAACTAGTATTATTCGTTTATTATATTACTCGTTACTAGTATTATACTATTAAGTGTCTGTAGCGTATGCGTATTAACCAACTTTATTAATTTTACAATATGTATAGGCCTCTTCCATTTGTGCCCAAGTTGCATGAACCAGTTCTTTCAGTTCAGGGTTGGGTTCTGGGTTCAGGGTTGGGTTCGCGTGTCACAAATGGAACGCAAAAACCCCGTTTTTTGGTTTACAAACAAAACAAGATGGCAAGGCAAGAGGAAGGAGAGCTTATTCCTGCCGTGTCTGGGGCTATTCTCGCAATGATGGACGATTCTAGTGATGAAGAGGAAGATAATATGTACCAGTACCATCCACTGCTGGCATCTTTGGCAGATATGATGAGGTATTGTGTGAGGTATGAGGTAAAATGGTACCAAATTAAGCATGGCGATAGTTTACATCATATCACCCAGTCTGTGACTGTGAAGTAACAGTGAATAGTTGGCTTTGATAAGCGGCGGCCTTCTTCTTCTTCTTCTTCTTCTTCTTGTGACCGACATATAAAGCGGCGGCCTTTTTCTTCTTCTTCTTCTTGTGCCCGTTGTTGTTATCGCTTCCTCTTCCAGAGGAAGCGGTCCTCTTCCACTTCGTCTCCTTCGTTAACAAAACTTGTTAACTCTTCCCCTGTTTATTTAACTTTCTGCCATGCCATTCTCTGTTATGAACTGGATGAACTGAAAATTCTACCCACCAAAGGATGTGGGTAGAGAAAGTTCACGGGTTATGCTGAGTCACTACGCGGGTCGCCTCGGACCTAGGTTTTCGTGCGCAAATGGAACGCCTGAATTCTTGGGTTCCGTGAACTGGTTCATGAAATGTCGCAAATGGAAGAGGCCTTTAATAGAAGTTTTGAAGGTTACGCGGAAGTGGATTAATAATGTACAATATACTGAGCAAAAAATAATATAGAAAACGTAAGTGGTAACGGCGGTAGCGACCGCGCAGTTCTCGTCCATAATAACCTTATTTTCCCCGAGTATTGGAAAAGTGTAGCAATACACATAACAGACAACGGTGTAGAAATTTATGCTACAAGCACATATATTAATATGAGGTCTTACCTAATCAATACCCATGTTCTATCTCATCCCGACACATTATCCTAGCTAATCAACTAACTAGGATACTTATTGATGGATAGTGGGTTGAATCGTTGTAGGCTTTTATCAACACTGCCTGTTCCTGTGACCCAATGTGGTCGCCGCGTGATCAGACCGCCCGTGAAGGACTGAAGCGGAGGGCTGGAGACTAGTGTTTCGATATGGGCGTCAGAAGGGTTTTCATAACCCAGTTATCCATTACGCGGCGGATTGTTATATGTGTCGCCAAGACAAGTCCTATTGGTTTATCACTTATACAGGGTGTAACACGAGTTTCTGCAAATATTGATACAGGTGAAAGAACATGTAATTCTAAGCACAAAATATTCTATAACCATATGCTTTTTGAAGCTTCCTTTAGACGTGAGATGAAGTTAGAAAAATTAGCGCGGCCAGTAATTTCACCATGGCAGGCGGTTGCCGCTCGGTGACATTTTGAATGATTTAATCATAATGTTTACCAGTAATGGAGCATTACATTATCTTATAACAACACAATTGGTATTAATGGACATGTT
The DNA here is from genome assembly GCA_016584305.1 of Chionoecetes opilio. Taxonomy (NCBI): domain Eukaryota; kingdom Metazoa; phylum Arthropoda; class Malacostraca; order Decapoda; family Majidae; genus Chionoecetes; species Chionoecetes opilio. The sequence goes on from JACEEZ010023385.1 coordinate 169,040, forward strand.
ATTACTAAATAAGCAGTACATGAGAACAGCAGGGCTGCAATAAACAATACTGTAAAAGGCTAAGTGGCAAAGCGTCGGGGCGGGGGAGGCAGGAGGGACTAGGCTGCGAGGCCTCACGCCGATCAGCTGAGTCACGTGTTCCATCCTACCCCTCCCTGACACGATGCCATGTAGCCTTTTACAGTATTGTTTATTACAACCCTGCTGTTCTTATGTACTGCTTATTTAGTAATAACATGTCCATTAATACCAATTGTGTTGTTATAGGATAATGTAATGCTCCATTACTAGTAAACATTATGATTAAATCATTCAAAATGTCACCGAGCGGCAACCGCCTGCCATGGTGAAATTACTGGCCGCGCTAATTTTTCTAACTTCATCTCACGTCTAAAGGAAGCTTCAAAAAGCATATGGTTATGGAATATTTTGTGCTTAGATTTACATGTTCTTTCACCTGTATCAATATTTGCAGAAACTCGTGTTACACCCTGTATGTACAATATTAACGTATGCACAAATCTTTTCATTATACAAGCACGTATATTAGTAAGAGATGTTATTAAAGCGCAGGTCTGGAGTGAACTGACTCTCCGTGTGGGCGGCAGCGATCGCCGCACCTTACCTATGCCACGTGTATAATTACAGGTGGCCTAGAATCTAATGGGCGGCAGCCAATGAAGCCGCAACAACTAAGGTGCTAATTATTTAAGTGCAATGCTTAATATTACTGGGAATGTTAATTTATTCTATCCCAGTACTGATCATTTACTTAAATTACCTTAATTATTACCCATTACCATTACAATTATATATACATTCCTACGCACCCCTCCTATGACGAGCGGACAATAACTCCCTCACTAGGGGGGGGTGGTGGAACAAACCACCACTCTACCAATTATGAAAGGGTGGTTGATGGATCATTTCCACACTGGGGGCTGGCGAAAACTGAAGTTCTGCTTCATGTGACATCACCCCAGGCCACATAGCGCCGGAACATATGATTAGTGGTTCCGGCACTTTGGTCTTTAGCTATTTTAAAATTAACAGCTCTGATAGAGGTACCAGTGAATATGCTGACATATACTTGATCGGGGGGAGAGTTATCTCCTGATGTTATAGTATCCCCAGTATAGTCATCACCATTGACCTCAAATGGTTTTAGGAGCTCATTATCAGCGGGAAGTTCAGGGGGACCTAGATAGGAGACTAGTCTACACTCAGATCTATTAAATTTAATGAGAGACTTGAGGTAATATTTGACTGCCTGTCTACCATGATTTATCCAAAATTGACACCTGATATCGGCTAATATTGTAGCCATTCCGCCATGTAATGAGTTCCTATGATATTTTTCCACCAACAATTTAGTAAGATGATGGCGTTTGAGAATTAGTATGGGATGGCAGGTGGTATTTGGAAGACCAGCTTTTAAATTTCGACCTCGACACCTAATTATGCCCTCATGATCAAGGTACAGACCTAATAATTTGGTCAATTTGTTCCTATGGGGGCTGGCTGAGGCCAATAGCTGATACTCCTCAGGAAATACCTGCTTTTGTATTGTTTGGATCCAAAACTTCAAAGGATCAGATCTATCCCTTTTAATGGATTGGAAGACTAAATTAGTAGTCGTAATTAGTTTGCTCAGTAAGGAAAACCTTTCTATGTCTATCACAGGATCTGGGATCAATTCAGGTTCCCTTATTATATCTACATATATGTCTGACTGAGTGGAAACCTGTATAGGATCAATATTACACTCTTTCAGCCAGGTAGGTTTTAAACCATAATCCTGTGTTCAATTTGAGGGTAGAATTTCCTCCCGACACATTATTATTAGGATTTTCATTAGTGGCAATATATTGATTATTAGCTGGAACATCACTTTCCTCTAATACCTCACTATAATTGGTGTGGGCAAGAAAGTGGTTCCTATTCTGGTAATTAGTAGGGGTTGTGCATGACTAGGAATAATCTCCTGTTGTTCGGCTTGGTGAGTATGTGGGATGGGTCCCATTATTACCTTACCACCAGCACTAGTGAACATTGAGACGTTATGTATTTTGATGACCTTCCTTATAGGTAACGCCCGAAATAATCAGTTCCTATTATTAATTGGAAGGGACCATCAACGTCTTCGAAGGTATTACTAACTAGTTTAACACCATTATCCCTCAGCATTTCAGCTGTGTCTTTTAGTCCATTAACAGCTAAACTAATACCAATATTATTAATTACTACAGCAGCTACCCTATATTTATATCTTCCTAATTGGACTAGGGTTGAACAATGTCAAAGGTTTGAGCCTCATTATTGGCAAGAAAACCTGATATGGCTAAGTTCACTTTATTAATTATGGGTAGTTGTAATAATTCAACTATCTCCCTGCTTATGAAGGATCTTTGTGCACCACTGTCAAACATCGTCTTTACATTGACTGAATGACCATTATGGCTCACATTCAAATCGGCAGTAGAAACAGATGCTGAACTACTCTTATTAGTGACTGCCATATTAACTACTGTAGGGTCTGAGTTATTATCACTGTTAGCAGTGGCGGCTCGTGGCATAGGGCTGCGGAGCTGCAGCACCCCCAGACACTCACTGCCAGGTGTATGATGTCTTTAGAGACACAGCAGAATTGATACACTACTAACAAATATATCATAATAAAAAGTCATTATATGTTATTTTCAATACGTTACTAAGTGAATTTTCATTAAAACCAGACCAAAATGTAAGTTACTTTCATATTTGCTGTACGATTCATGTCTGCTGCCGCCGCGCCACTTATGAACTCAAAGAGCTGCAGCCGAGCCAGCTTTTAGTCTCGTCCCCCAGCTTTTAGTCTCGTCCCCAGTGCGTGTAGACGGTGTGCATACTTACCTGGCACAGGAGAGTATGGTGTGCAATACTTACCTGGCACAGGAGAACCGCGATCCTGAAGGCGGTTTTCTCAGGAAGAGGCCCACCATTGCGCTCCGGCGGTGCTGACCCTTGCGATTAACCCAAATGTGGTTAACTCGAGTGCGAAATATTTGTTAGCGGGGGATTGCGTTCGTGCATCCCCCTTTTTGTTAAAGAGAAAAAAAAGAGAAAAAAAAGACGGTGTGGTTATATAACGCTTTCTTTAATGGACCCGTTTACTCTACTTGAGGTAACGATTGATTTGAAATCTTCAAGCCTCATATAGTTGGGCAGTGATGTTGATTTTTCTATGTGAACAGTATTTTTGATGATACAGCCAATTTAAGTACAGGAAAATTTATACGCTCTAAAACGACTGGCGCCATGTTGTGACGTCATTAGCGCAGACAACAGAGCAAAACAGCTGTGCAGCGGCCGCTACTATATGTACTACCTACTAATACACCAACTTGCATTACCCCTACTACCGCAAGATGACCAGTAATCCTCCTTCAAGTGATGTAGTAGGTATTCACTGTGTTTGTGAATATGTATAAGTTGTAGTTTATAAGGAAAAAGTGGATAGACAGAGATAAGTGGTCCGTGACACCAGACAAGTGATGACTTCTGGGATCGGCATTCCTTATAGGGAGCTTAAATGAACCTGCAATGATATGTAAAGCTAGACAGATAGACGAACTCATAGAAGAACAGGTAGAAATGTATGGCTTTCTTTCCCCACATAAGCAAAACATACACCCTTCGTCACTCTACTCACCACTACAACCTTTACTAACCATACATTTCTACCTGTTCCTCTATGAGTTCGTCTATCTGTCTAGCTGTACATGTCATTGCAGGTTCATTTAAGCTCCCTATAAGGAATGCCGATCCCAGAAGTCATCACTTGCCTAGTGTCACGGGCCACTTATCTCTGTCTATCCACTTTTTCATTATAAACTACAACTTACATATTCACAAACACAGTGAATACCTACTATATCACTTGAAGGAGGATTACTGGTCATCTTGCAGCAGTAGGGGTAATGCAAGTTAGTAAGGTTAGTTAGGTTAGTAAAATAAAACTATAATTTTACAAGGGTGGGTTAGTTTAGTAATTATTTTTTTTATGGGGGTCTCGCTATGAGGTTATTAGTGAGATTAGGTTAGGTTAGGTTATAGTGAGGTTAGATTAGTAATATTAAACATATTATATTTTTGAGGGGTCCAGGGGGGTCGTTAAGGAGGGGAGGGGGGTGAAGGGGGCATCTCCCCCACACTTTATAATTACAGTTTAGAGGTATCTGAAGGGATCTGTGAAGGTCTGGAGGAAAAAACACTCTAATAAGGGTGGGAAAGGACTCTAGAATTTTACCTAACTCACTGCGTGTTGTATACTTAACATGAAAAACCCAGCCTGTCTCATCCCTACCTCAAAAGCCTTGCATACTGCATACTACTCCCGCAACTTATCACAGCTCAGCTAAAGCCCCACAGCTACATATCATTTGCAAGTTACTTATCCATGCACAAGTACACACATTAATAATACATCAAAATGGTCTTCACAGCAATAGTATGAATTTTCCTTCGTCGAGAAATCACGCCTTGCAGACATCCACCAGTTTCCTCTTTTTCTTGTCTTTAGGCATAGTTATGAACACATTCTCTGGAGTTTTAATTGTGGTGTTTTTGCACCTTAGCACAAAACAAGCATAATATGTTCTTTTTGTCTGGGACATGTTGAATGCATAGATAGGTACTGCGGTCTGCTGAGCCAAAACAAGCCGATCAGCTGATCAGGCGAGATCTGAGTCTGCGCTTACTACGTCACAACCAATCACAGCGCGTTCCGCCGTGTTGTGATATTTTGGCCCAAAAAAAAGCCATATATTTCATTTATGGTGCATTTCTCAGCAAAAAGAATATGAGTACAGTGATATGTAGCCTATATTGCACCCAAAGCTTCATAATACTCCGTGTTTTAGGTGTGAGTAAACGGGTCCATTACCCTATGACGATGGAAAATCCAGTGAAGTATTTGCAAAACATCAACTTATCCCAGCTGACATTAAATGAAAAGACTGAAATCAAGCGGTACCGACTTTATTTTCAAGTAATACTGTAATTCTACCATCACCACCTCAGCCATCCCCTCTACTGCCACCCCCACCATCCCTTCTACCACCACCACTACTACCATGCCCTGAAATCCGTGAACATCAACTACAACTCATACCTGAGATAGGTAAAAATTTGTGTATTCTACTGTTGTGTTAAGCTTGCAGTCCCCCCATTTTATTTTATCACGAGCCGCCACTGACTGTTTAGGACAAAGAGCGATATTATGAATAGATTGTTTACATTTCCAACAAGTTCTTAAGCTTATAGGGCATGCATTTGAAGCATGTTTACCACGGAGACAGGTTAGGCAATTACCAAGGCGCATTAACCTTTCAACTTTCGTGTAACAATCTGAATAGATATTACATGTGGAGGGTGGATGTTCCCCCTCACATAAGATACAATTTATTATTCGTACTTCACTAGAAGTAGCCCTGGATGTAGGGATTGTATCTATTATTTGAGTAGGTCTAAGTGGTTTACTGGCAGGCTGAGAAGTTTGAATCTTAATTACAGGCTGTTTGATTTGCGGAACAGGCACAGGATAAATACCCACTAACGAGGGATATTTAAGGGTGATTCACACTGGCGTTTTTTCGGCATTTTTTATAGGACGAGAAGTCGGTCTCTTGCGGGCTAGTGCGGAGATTACGTTCACACACGCAATTCGTTTCGGTCGACAAATCTTCTTCTTCTTCTTGTGACCTTTTCTGCTTTTAGTATCGCTTTGTAGGTCGTCTGTCAAGCTCGTTCTCGAGCTTGTTGTTGTTCCCAGGGGCAGTGGCCCTGTGAGGGTCTCAGGCAGCAGGGTCAGGGGTCACGTCGCGCTAGGGGCTATAGGGGGCTAGTGGCTGGCTTGTGTGTATTTGGCGCGCAATAGATAAGTTTGCGCGCACTTTACCTATTATGAAGTAGTTTTGATAGTTTCATTTTTTCCTTGATATCTACTAAATCAAACCCCACGTCTAACCTAACATAATCTGATTTAAACTAACAACCGTTTATGGCTAGCTAAAATGGAAAATATTCGGTATTATATGTATCGCCATTGGCATGGGAAATTTGGATTCAAATTAAGGATGAAAAGATCTGCACGATGATGTAAGTTAAATTTGTTAGTTTTTAGTGCCCAATACCGAAATTATACCAATAATTGGGGTGATTTGGGAGAGGGTGGTGCTGGCTTCTGCGTTTATTTGAATTTGGCGCGCGAAATTCTCGGCAAGTCGGTCGATAAAAGACCGAGTGAGCAGTGTGTGATTTTTTTTAAAAACCTATTGCGATCATGACACCAGCCCCAGACCCAGACCGCCTTCTCGGTCTATAAAATGCCGAAAAAACCTCAGTGTGAACCACCCTTTACACGAGGCTAAGATGACGCTCGAAAATGCTTCCTTAATGGTGATTCACACTGGCGTTTTTTCGGCATTTTATCGACCGAGAAGGCGGTCTGGGTCTGGGGCTGGTGTCATGATAGCAATAGGTTTTAAAAAAAAATCACACACCGCTCACTCGGTCTTTTATCGACCGACTTGCCGAGAATTTCGCGCGCCAAATTCAAATAAACGCAGAAGCCAGCACCACCCTCTCCCAAATCACCCCAATTATTGGTATAATTTCGGTATTGGGCACTAAAAACTAACAAATTTAACTTACATCATCGTGCAGATCTTTTCATCCTTAATTTGAATCCAAATTTCCCATGCCAATGGCGATACATATAATACCGAAAATTTTCCATTTTAGCTAGGTAGGTAGCCATAAACGGTTGTTAGTTTAAATCAGATTATGTTAGGTTAGACGTGGGGTTTGATTTAGTAGATGATACCAAGGAAAAAATGAAACTAGCAATACTACTTCAAAATAGGTAAAGTGCGCGAAAACTTATCTATCGCGCGCCAAATACACACAAGCCAGCCACTAGCCCCCTATAGCCCCTAGCGCGACGTGACCCCTGACCACTGAGCTCTATATGAACTGGAGGGGCGCTCTCCTCTCGGAGCGCGTGACTTCGGGCAGCCATATTGAAACACCACCGGCGCACCGCACAATAGTCCCAAAGCCTTAATTTGCTGCACTCAGCTTGTTTTTTCTTCCTCTTTTAACAATTATATGTGTATATCCTTATTAATAAAGATAAATGAAATATTACTATATAGTACCTGCTTCGAAATATTACCATTTTGAGGTATTTGTAGTCAGAATATTGCGTCGTATTGATCGAAGTAATTTTTTTTTCTCTCTCTCTCTCTCTCATTGTTAAAACCAAGCTATACATCGAAAATTCACATTATCGGTAGCGAAAATAACTTAAGTAGCAATTTATATGGAGAAATGAAAATTAGGCATTGATCGACATAATCGTGCTAACTGTAAATGTTCACAATATTTTCATATGTTGTGAAAAATTTCCACCTAAAGAACGAAGTATGTGACAGTCATACGCTGGTGTGATGAAGTAACCTGATGTATTTCAGCTTTATATGGAAACAAATTCAAGCATCTCTAGTTACGTCCTAAGACTGTAGCATATTACACTGATCCGTGGACTTTATTTATCCCTTGCCAGGTTAATTTGACATATAGACTAGGTTGAAACGCTTCAGTGTATATAGATATTGCATATATACATCCATGTCATATATTTAAAACATACGACATGTTGACAGAAGCAGTATACCTACCGCTAAACATCAATAATTATTAATAGCGAGCAAAATATGGCATATATATGAGTAGTGAAGTCATGATTTTTAAATATATATGGTCACTGCACTTATGTATCCGATATATCACTGTAACATGCTGACAATATCAAACATGAACAGTGTATCTACTGAAACAAGATATATTTACGACTCCTCAATATTCGGGATAAATAGGACTAAGTGTGCTTTGCTTACCTGTGAAACGTTATCCCAATTTTTCTTGAAGTATTCTTGTGTCCATTTTTGCAACCGTAGGCTGCACAATGCACCATCTTGATTGTAATTCAAGAAATAATTTCCAGTAAACACAGGGCAGCAGTTCAACTTCCGCGGCTGAGTGGTGTCTCGAGATGGCCGTCAAGTGCGAGAGCGCCGCCCTGGTGGCGACACAACAAACTGCGCGGCGCTGACAGAAGATAGCCCCTCCAGTTATTATTATAGAGTTCAGTGCCCCTGACCCTGCTGCCTGAGACCCTCACTGCCCCTGGGAAGTTGGCGATCTTGATTTGGGAGTCACCCAGCAGATGCTGTCAGTGAAGCCTTTGGTCCGGCGTTCTCCCACACACGTAATCTGTTGGGAGAGAAGCAAAAGGGGGAAGCAAAACTAGGGATTTCTTTTTCCCCTCCTTCCTCTCTCTGCATCACATTCATACGGGGTCCCCCATCACTGAGGGGCCCCCTGCCTCTCATGCTCTCTCCTACGTGCTCTCCAAGAGTTCTCCAAGAATTCTTTTACACTCTCAATCACACGACTGTCACTCCTCCACTCAGCACACAACCCCAGCAGGTACTCCATCTCCACTCTCCTGTCTCTCATCTCTCTCCATTCTTCCACTCCGACCTCTCCTACCACTATCTCCAACATCTTTGTTCTAGCATACTCATACCGTTCACATTCCAGCATCAAGTGCTCCACGGTTTCATCCACTCCTGTCACACACATCTCACACACCTTGCTGCCACCATTCTTCCATCTGTACATACGACTATTTACCTCCAGCGACTTTGTCCTGGCTCTGAAGAGTAGGTCCCCTCCATAGCCACCATCATAGAACCTTTCATACCGTGGCTGGTCCTTTCTCCTGTACCATTCCAGTGTTGATTTCTCACTCATTTCCCTCAGCCATTCTTCTTTCCCTTTCTCTTCCACTCTCCTATTTATTTCCTTTTTGCATACAGCCATACTCCCATGTCTCATCACTCCTGTCACAAACATTCCCAGTTCACCTGTCCATCTTTCCACTTTTACTGAGTCTTTCATCCACTTCCCATACATATTCCAGTCCCAAACCTTGCTTGCCCATTTGTTGTCATCCATTCGTTGCAGTCTAGCTCTGTACCTCAGTCCTGCCTTTGTTATCCTCTCTCTGAACGTGCTCCATCCCATGTCTCCTCTAATCGCTTCCACTGCCACATATCTATTGGCTCCTAATGCTATTCTGCCTGCTTTGTTCTGTGTTACTTCCAATCTGTCCAACTCCTTCCTAGACCACACCATTGTTTCCAGGCCGTACATAATGCTAGGGACTGCCACACCCTTCCATAGTCCTCTCACCACTTCATACTTGTTGGCCCGACATCTTGCCACACTGCCTAGCCTTCCAACCCACTGGTTGGCTCTAGCTATCCTCTCATGTTTAGTTTTCTCACAGCCTTTATCATCCAACCAAATACCCAGATACTTGTACTCTTTCGTTCTCTTTGGAACAACAACAAGTTCGAGCACGAGCTTGACAGACGACTTATAAAGCGATACTAAAAGCAGAAAAGGTCACAAGAAGAAGAAGAAGAAGAAGAAGATTTGTCGACCGAAACGAATTGCGTGTGTGAACGTAATCTCCGCACTAGCCCGCAAGAGACCGACTTCTCGGTCAATAAAAAATGCCGAAAAAACGCCAGTGTGAATCACCCTTTACCAGTCTTCTTAGCCCGGTATAACTAAGTCGGTCTTAGGACGCTACCGTAAGAGGGTGTAGTTTAGAGCCCCTTCGAAAATGCCCACCCAGGTGTCCAACTTAATTACAGTAAACCTTCTCTAAATCGGACCTCATTATTCCCTGATATGATATGATCCCTTCACATAGCAGCTAGCTGAGTTATATCTCGTTATCTCTCTCTCTCGTTATCTCTCTCGTTATCTCTCTCGTTATCTCTCTCTCGTTATCTCTCTCTCTCGTTATCTCTCTCTCGTTATCTCTCTCGTTATCTCTCGTTATCTCTCGCTACCTCTCTCTCTCTCTCTCGTTATCTCTCTCTCTCTCGTTATCTCTCTCTCGTTATCTCTCTCTCTCTCGTTATCTCTCTCTCGTTATCTCTCTCTCTCTCGTTACCTCTCTCTCTCGTTATCTCTCTCGTTATCTCTCTCTCGTTATCTCTCCCTCGTTATCTCTCTCTCTCTCTCGTTATCTCTCTCTCTCTCTCTCTCTCTCTCTCTCTCTTCTCTCTCTCTCTCTCTCTCTCTCTCTCTCTCTCTCCTCTCTCTCTCTTCTCTCTCTCTCTCTCTCTCTCTCTCTCTCCTCTCTCTCTCTCTCTCCTCTCTCTCTCTCTCTCTCTCTCTCTCTCTCTCTCTCTCTCTCTCCTCTCTCTCTCTCTCTCTCCTCTCTCTCGTTATCCTCTCTCTCTCGTTATCTCTCTCTCTCGTTATCTCTCTCTCTCTCGTATCTCTCTCTCTCTCTCTCTCTCTCTCTCTCTCTCTCTCTCTCTCTCTCTCTCTCTCTCTCTCTCTCTCTCTCTCTCTCTCTCTCTCTCTCTCTCTCTCTCTCTCTCTCTCTCTCCTCTCTCTCTCTCGTGTTCTCTCTCTCTCGTTATCTCTCTCTCTCGTTATCTTCGTTATCTCTCTCTCTCGTTATCTCTCGTTATCTCTCTCTCTCGTTATCTCTCGTTATCTCTCTCTCTCTCT
>JACEEZ010023385.1:182183-192183 GCA_016584305.1 Chionoecetes opilio
ACTACTAAGAGTCATCAGAAAGGGGTAAAAAATATCAAAAAAACACAAGACTAATATTTTTTATGATAATTGCTGAAGACTACAACGAATGAATTCATCTATAAGAATAATTGTACCGATTTTGCAACGTTCCGTTCAAAAGACACAAACTTTGCATTGTCTTCGCTCTATCGACGAGAAAAGATAATATTTTTTCAGGACAAGACTTTCATCCTTGGCCAGCTCTTTCAAGCAAGGAAAAATGTCCTATGTCCTGCGAGGGAATTTTCCCATGCCGAGATGATCGGCGAAGAGCAAGGCAGATGCCTGACAGGCCATCGCCAACCACATGCATGATCGCCGCGCCGCCTTCCATAGCGAGAGATACGTCAGGACTACCGGTTATAATGGACGAGGACTTCGCGGTCGGGTTTTTAAAGACACCGACTATTTTTCCTGGCCTACAATAGGTGCTTTTTTTTAATGGAGATAGGGTTATAATGGAAAGAGAGTTTCGCGGTCGTTTTCAGAGACACCGACTTTTTTTTCTTGGCCTACAATAGGTGCTTGTTCTAATGAAGTTTTATTTTGGGGCAAACCCCCAATTTTTTTTTTTAAATGTATACTTTGTGGTTAATGTTAGGTTAGGCTTCATTAAAACCTTATGTTAGGTTAGGTTCTTAAAACCCTTACAGTTTTGTTTTTGTTTCATTAAAACCTATAAGCTTAGGTTAAATTTCATTTTTTTTCATTATTTTTTTTTTTTTTTTTTTCGCAAAAAAAAAAAAAATATCTCCATTAGAGCAAGCACCTATTTGTAGGCCAAGAAAAAATAGTCGGTGTCTCTGTAAACGAACCGCGAAACTCTCGCCCATTATTACCGGAGATAGTTTTATTTTTTCGCAAACCCAGTTTTAAAAAAAAAAAAAATTATCCCGAATATTATGGTACCATTTCCCTTAAAAAACACTATCTCCATCAGAAAAAGCACTAAAACTTGCCGGGAAAGAGTTGTCAGAGTCTTATAGGTTTTAATGAAACCTATAATGTTAGGTTAGATATACTTTGTGGGTTAAGGTTAGGGGTAAATCTTTAAGAACAAAGGCTCCACCCTCTATCTTCTTCTTATAGCCAACAAGCTTGGGGACATGGTGGGAAACCGGGGTTTTTGGGTGGGGGAGCACACACATAAGGGAAATTGGCCCCCCCAAAAAAATAATCCCTAAACTGGGGAATATTCCCTAGTTCATGAACTTTATCGGGGAAATATTACCCCGATTAAGTCTATGTACTAGGGAAATTTCCCTAGTTTAGGGATTTTTTGTGGGGAGCCATATTTCCCTTATGAGTGTGCTCCTTTTGTGGGGGAGCACACATAAAAGGGGAAATATTTCCCCGATAAAGTCCCATGAATTTGGGAAAAATTTCCCTAGTTTAGGATTTTTTTTTGGGGGGGCCATATTCCCTTATGTGTGTGCTCCCCACCCAAAAACTCAGGGTTTTCCCCCATGTCCCCAAGCTTGTTGGCCATAAGAAGGAGATAGGAGATTGAGCCTTTATTCTAAAGATGACAAACTCTACAGACCTAACCTAGCACCCCTCTTCGAGCCCTTTGTGCTGTGTACTAACCTAACCTAACCTAACCTAACCTGACCTGCCCTAACCTATAGTCCAGTCAAAATACGGTTTGACCCTGAACAAATTCCAAGAAAGCGTTTTATTGTTTTTTTTGGTAGTATTACATGTAGGGAAAAACATACTAAAAGTTTACCAAAATATGGTTACCACAAAGGGTCCAAATGTGACGTCAAAGAATATGGCCGCCAAAGCTATAAAATGTTAAGGGGATCGACTCCCCAATTTTTTTCTTTCTTTATTATTAAACCTACATCTTTGAAACTTGGTACATATATAAAACAAGTAAAAAAAATAGGGGTCGTCTTTTGGGAAAATTTTGATTTGACGCATAGAAAACGAGTTAGCGAAAGAAAACGTGATTTTAGGGGGGTCCCCCCAAAGACTACTCCTCCGTCAATATCAGTCGGAGAGAGTCGGTAGAGGTGTCATTCGAAAGAGGAATAAAGCCGCTAGGACGTCAAGGGCGATTTTTTTTTATTTTCTAATTAGATCAAAAATTATAGCCCCTCAAAAATAAAAAAAATAAAAAAAATGAAAATTTTCATTTTTTTTCATTTTTTTTACTTTGAGGGACTATTTGAGGGACTATACACCTATACATTATATGTGGGGAACAACATACTAAAAGTTTACCAAAATTTGATCACCACAAAGGTCCTACCCAGCAAACATTGTCATTACGGGCCGGCATCAAATCAGTGTCGGTAAATCACAAACGACATATTGGCATTGAGTCGGCAAACCGTAATGAAGTTATCGGCCTGGCTGCGGACCGACAACTTGTGCGTTCATGTTTGCACCCCGGGCCTGTGTCGGTTACGTTACGTTTCTGTGTCAGATCTGTGTCGGCAATCCGTAACCAAAATATTGCCACTACTGAGCCACAAACGGGCCGACATAGTATCTAAATCGTGCCATATGCGGGCCAACACAGCAACTGTATCGTGCCACAAGCAGGCCGATTTAGCATCCAAATAGTGCCATAAGAGGGCCTATACAGCAACTGAATCGTGCCACAAGCAGGCCGATTTAGCATCCAAATAGTGCCACAAGCAGGCCGACTTAGCATTTGAATACTGCCACAAGCAGGCCGACTTAGCATTTGAATAGTGCCACAAGTGGGCCAATATAGCAGCTGAATAGTGTCACAAGCAGGCCGACAAAGCAGTTGAATCGTTTTACCGTTCCTAATGCCGATGTAGCACGCCGATTAGCTACCCCGCCCGGATAGCTACCCTGCCACGACTACGCACGTACGGCAGATGACGTCACACCAGGAAAACATGGCCACCGCCTCCGGACCAGAACATTATCGTCAGATTCGCTTATTTAACCTAAATATATATGTCTACAAAACTTAACTCCAAACCTATCCAAAATTTAACCAAACCTAAATCAAACCTAAACCAAACCTTAACTTAACCAAAATTTAAACATTTATTTTTATATGATAATAGAAAGGTATATTAGGTTACTTAAGTTTGATTAGGTTAAGTTAAGGCTTGGTTTAGATATGATTTAGGTTTGGTTAGGTTTAAGATAGGTTTGGGTTAAGTTTTGTAGACTTATTTAGGTTAATAAGCGAATCTGATGATAATGTTCTGGTCCTGGAGGCGTGGCCAATGTTTTCCTGTGTGACGTCATCTGCAGCGTGTGCGTAGTCGTGGCAGGGTAGCTATCCGGGCAGGGCAGCTAGTCGGCGCGCTACACCAACCCACTTTTAAATGAACACAGGTTTGTGAATGGAATAACCTGTTCCAGGATTGAATGGTTCTCACTCTTACAGTATGAGCTAAGGACCAATATAGTGCAACAAAGAATAAAAATTATCACTATTACTTCAAATCAAGCCATAATCATCAGTTTCGCTGCAGTATATCAGTCTTGCCTGTGGTTGAGGCAGTCTGGCACTGGCAGTCAGCAATTCAATTCACAATGTGTGCCTAATACACCATCAGGCTGCTACAAGTATAAATACTGTAAATGAAACAACAGTAATTGTGTATATAAATATAATTTTCATAAGAATATATATCACTGTATTGTTACAAAAGTGGAAAAAAAGTCCAGACAAATGTGGGAAAATTTCTATTAATGAACAGACAAATAACGAAATAAATAAACAAATACATGAATGAATAAATAAATACTTAAATAGATAAATAAATTTTTTATATATATATATATATATATATATTATAATATATATATATATTTTTTTTACATCTGTGCCTATAGCGCCTGTAGGCAGTGGTGACCCAGGGCTCGGATGGTAGGCTCTGAGGTTCACTTGAGGGCTCTGATGGTTGGTCCTCGGCCGTGGTGGCGCAGGCAGAATTCTTATAGTGACGCCTGTGAGTAGAGGCTCATGCCGCCCCCCTGTGTCTCCGATGCACTCGCAGTCGAAGGTAGAGTTGATGGGCAAGGCATGTGGGTGTTCTTAGGCCACTCGACAGTGCAGAAAGGTTTTGGGTTTCTTCGGGGATCGAACTCGGGTCACCGAAAACGCCAGTCGGAGACGCTAACCACTCCGCTACTCTCCTCCCCATAATATATATATATATTATATATATATATATATATATATATATATATATATATATATATATATATATATATATACATATATATATATATATATATATATATATAATATACTAATATATATATATATATATATTATATATATATATATATATATATATATATATAATATATATATATATATATATACTTATATATATATATTATTATGGGGAGGAGTGTAGCGGAGTGGTTAGCGTCTCCGACTGGCGTTTTCGGTGACCCGAGTTCGATCCCCGAAGAACCCAAAACCTTTCTCACCGTCGAGTGCCTAAAAAAACCTATTTTTTTTTTCCTGGGCCAAAAATTTAAGGTCCCCCCTTTTTTCCTAAAATGGGGGATGGGTTATAATGGAAAGGGGAAAAAGTTTTTTCCGGTCGGTTTTTTTTTTTTTTTTTCCAGAGACCCCTATTTTTTCTTGGCCTACAATAGGGGGTTTGGGTTCTAATGAATTTTTTTTTTTCCGAAAACCCCCCCAATTTTTTTTTTTTTTTTAAATGTAAAACTTTGGGGTTTTAATGTTGGTTTAGGCTTCTTTAAACCCCCTTAGGGTTGGGTTGGGTTTTTAAATTAAAACCCTTACGGGTTAGTTTGGGTTTTCTTTAAAAAACCTATAAGCTTGGGGGTTAAGTTTCATTTTTTTTTTTTTTTTTTTTTTTTTTTTTTGCCAAAAAAAAACTATCCCAAATTTGGGAGCAAGCCCCCTTTTGTAGGCCGGGGAAAAAAATAGTCGGTGTCTCTGTAAACACCGCAAAAACTTTTCGGCCCATTTTTTTCCCCCCCGGAGATGTTTTTTTTTTGCGAAAACCCCATTTTTAAAAAAAAAAAAAAATTATCCCCCAAATTTATTTGGAAACCTTTTCCTTAAAAAACCCACTATCCCCCTCAAAAAAAGCACTAAAATTTGGGCCGGGAAAGATTTTTGTCAGAGTCTTTTTAGGTTTTAATAAAACCCTATAATTTTTAGGTTAGATATTTTGGGGGTTTAAGGTTGGGGGAAAATCTTAAAAAACAAAGGCCCCAAACCCCTTTATCTTTTTTCTTATAGCCAAAAAAAGCTTGGGGACATGGTGGGAAACCGGGTTTTTTTTGGGGGGGGGACAAAAAACATAAGGGAATATGGCCCCCCCAAAAAATAATCCCTAAACAGGGATTTTTCCCTAGTTCAGGGAACTTTTTTTGGGGAAATATTCCCCCGATTAAGTCTATGTACTGGGGAAAATTTCCCCTATTTTTAGGGATTTTTTGTGGGGAGCCATACCCCCCTTATGAGTGTGCTCCTTTTGTGGGGGAGCACCCATATGGGAAATTTTTTCCCCGATAAATTTCCATGAACTGGGAAAAATTTCCCCCTATTTTTAAGGTTTTTTTTTTGGGGGGGGCCATATTTCCCTTATGTGTGTGCTCCCCCACCCAAAAAACCTCGGGTTTCCACCAGGGCCCCCAAAAGTTTGGTTGGCCATAAAAAAGGAGATAGGAGATTGACCCTTTTTTTCTAAAGATGAAAAACCCCCTACAGACCTAAACCAGCACCCCTCTTCGACCCCTTTGTCGGGTGTATTTAACCTAACCAAACCCAAACCTAACCTAAACCTCCCCCAAAAACCTTAGCCCCATCAAAATACGGTTTGACCCGGAAAAAATTTCCCAAAAGAAAGCGTTTTTTTTTTTTTTTTTTTGGGTAGTTTTAAACATGTGGGAAAAAAAATACTAAATTTTTACCAAATATGGTTACCACAAAGGGCCCAAAAATTGTAAACGTCAAGAAAAAGGGCCCCCCAAAAAGCTAAAAAATTTTTAAGGGGTTTCGACTCCCCAATTTTTTTTCTTTCTTTATTTTTAAAAACCTACATTTTTTGAAATTTGGGTACATATAAAAAAAGGGAAAAAAAAAAGGGGGTCGTCTTTTGGGGAAAAATTTTGTTTAAAAACGCATAAAAAACGAGTTAGGGGAAAGAAACGTGATTTTGGGGGGGGCCCCCCAAAGTACCCTCCGTAAATATGGGTGGGAGAGAGTCGGTAGAGGTGTCATTGGGAAAGGGGGAATAAAGCCGCTGGGACGCCCAAGGGCGATTTTTTTTTATTTTCTATTAGATCAAAAATTTAGCCCCTCAAAAATAAAAAAAAAAAAAAAAATAAAAAATTTTTCTTTTTTTTTTTATTTTTTTTTACTTTGAGGGCCCTATTTGAGGGACTTACAACCCTTACATTATTTTGGGGGGAACAACATACTAAAAGTTTAAAAAAAAATTTGTCACCCAAAGGTCCAAAACCCAGAAAACTTTGGGTCATTAGGGGGCCGCCCCCCATAAAAAATCAGTGCCCGGAAAATCACAAACGACATTTTTTGGCTTTGGGAGGGGCAAACCGAAATAAAGGGTTATCGGCCCTGGCTGGGGGACCGAAAAACTTGTGCTTTTTTTGCCCCCCGGGGCCTGTGTCGGTTACGTTTTTTTTTTTTTCGGGTTTCAGATCTGTGTCGGCAACCCGAAACCAAAAATTTTGGGCCATTTAAACTAAACCCACAAAGGGGCCCCGCCATAACAAATGGGTGCCAAAAGGGGGCCCAAACCAAGCAACTGTATCGTGCCCCCAACAGGCCGTTTTTACCCCCAAAATATTGCCAAAAAGGGGCCTTTTCAGAAAATGAATGTGCCCAAAAAGCGGGGCCGGGATTTAGCACCCAAAATAGTCCCCGGCACCGACTTACTTTAAAATACTGCCACAACGGGCCCGCCCTTAGCATTTAAAATAGGGGCCCACAAGTGGGCCATAAGCAGCTAAATAGTGTCACAAGCGGGCCCACAAACCCGTTAAATCGGTTAACCCGTTCCAAATGCCGATGTAGCACCCGATTAGCTACCCCCCCCCGGGGGATGCTACCCTGCCACAAACTACGCATTTAGGGCAATGCCCGTAAACCCCGGGAAAACTTTGGCCCACGCCTCCTGGCCCAAACATTATCGTCAGATTCCTTATTTCCCCTAATATATATTTTACAAATTTTAACTCCAAACCAAACCCAAAAATTTTAAAACCCCAAACCTAAATCAAACCAAAACCAAACCTTAATTTAAACCAAAATTTTAAAACATTTATTTTTATATGTAATAGAAAGGTATATTAGGTTTACTTAATTTTTGTTTTGGGTTTTAATTTAAAGGTTTGGGTTTTTTAAAATTTTGTTTTAGGTTTGGTTGGTTTAAGTATTTTTTGGGTTTAAGTTTTTGTAGACTTATTTAGGGTTTAAAAAGCGAATCTGATGTAAAGTTTTTGGTCCTGGAAGGGGTGGCCAATGTTTTCCCCCGTGGGGACGGCACTGCGCGTGTGCGTGTCGGGGGCAGGGGAGCTATCCGGGGGGGGGCAGCTATTTGGCGCGCTACAAAACCCAAACCCCTTTTTAAAAGAACCAGGTTTGTGAATGGAATAACCCGTTGCCAGGAAATTTAAGGGTTCTCAAAAATCTTAAAAGTATGAGCCCAAGGGCCAATATAGTGCAAAAAAAGAATAAAAATTAAACACTTTTCCCTTTAAAAACAAGCCCTAATATCATTTGGGGGGTGCAGTATATCAGTCTTTCCTGTGGTTTTAGGCAGTCTGGCACTGGCAGTCCGCAATTCAATTTACAAAGTGTGCCTAATACACCATCAGCTCTACAATATAAAAACTGTAAATGAAAAAACAGTAATTGGGTATAAAATATAATTTTTATAAGAATATAAACACTGTTAAATTTTTAAAAAAAAAAAGTGGAAAAAAAAGCCAAAACAAAAATTTGGGGAAAATTTTTTTATTAAAGAAAAACAAAAAACGAAATAAAAAAAAATACATGAATGAAAAAATAAAAAACTTAAATAGATAAATTTAAATTTTTTTTATATAAAATAATTTTTATATTAATATATATATTAAAATATATTTTTTTTTACCCTCGGGGCCTATACGCCTGTAGGGGTGGTGAAACCCCAGGGCTCGGATGGTAGGCTCTGGAGGTTTTAATTGAAGGGGTCTGATGGGGGGGTCCCCCCGGGCCCCTGGTGGCCCCAAAGGGAGAATTCTTATAGTTGGGGCGCCCCTTTAGTAAAAGGCCATGCCCCCCCCCCCTGTGTCCTCCGATGGGACCGCAGTCGGGTAGAGTTTTTATGGGCCCCAAGGGCCCTGTGGGTTTTTCTTAGGAACCCAAATCGACAGTGCAAAAGGGGTTTTTTTTGGGTTTTTTTTCGGGGATCGAAACTCGGGTCCCGAAAAAGCCAGTCGGGGACGCTTTAAAAAACCCCGCACCCCTCCCCCTAATATATATATAATATATATATATAATATAATTATATTTTAATATTTTTATAAAATTTTAATATATATATAATAAAATATTATATATATATATATATTTTATATTTTTTTAAAATATTATATATATTATATTATATATATATATATATATATTTTTATATAAAATATATATATATATATATTATATATATATATTTTTATGGGGGGGAGGTAGGGGGGGTGGTTAGCTCTCCCCACTGGGGTTTTTTGGTGACCCAGTTCCCATCCCCGAAAAACCCAAAACCTTTCTCACCGTCGGGGTGGCCCAAAAAACACCCACATGCCCTTTCCCTCCAAATCTACCTTCGACTGCGAGTGCATCGGAGGACACAGGGGGGGGCATGAGCCTTCCCAAACCAAAAAAGGGAAAAATAAAGGGACAAGGAAATCCCAACCCCCACGTAAATTTGAAACCCCACGGGGGCTGCCCTCTATGTCCCAAAAAAAAGGGTGTTTTTTTCCCCTATTTCCCTTTGGGGGCGATGGTGGTGGTAAATTGAATCGCCCCCAAAAAAAACCCCAAAAACCCCTTTTGGGTTTCCCCCAAAAATAGTCATATTTTTTTGCTTTACTCATTCTTAAAACAAGATAGGCCTATTTTTTTTGCAAAACAGTGAATCAGGCAGTGATTTTTCAACAAAAAAAATACCATTTATAAATCAATTTGGGGAAAAAAAAAAAGTCCCTGACTGACTATCCCCCGGGGGTTAGGCGAATTTTTAAGGGGTTTTTAGTGCCTTGAAAAGTTGTACCCCCCCTACCCGATATTACCAAGCTACCAGATGATATTTATGAAAAACTGAGGGCCACCATCGTTTCATAAAAAATTGCGGGATATCATGAGCATAAAAAAATTAAAAGGAAGACAAAACTAATATTAAGATAATTGAAGGAAAGTTAAAAAAAGGGGTATAAAAAGTTTTTTTTTTGCTTTTTTTGCTTCAACTTCCCCTGTAACTCCCCTCATTTTTTTCGCATTCAATTTTTAACACTGGGTTTTAAAAATCCTTAAAACTTTTCCGCTTCCTTTTTGGTATGTGGGACGTACCAATAAGGGGGAAAAGGGGAGGTGGTCAAAAAGGCTAAGAATGGGTTTAAAATGTTTCAAACTGGTACCGTGACCCCGGGGGAGCCTCTTTATTTGCTAGCTCTCCCGAAAAAAGTCTCTCCTGTACTAAGGGGCAAAGCTCACCCCCTTCCCTGTGCCCTTTGCAGTAGTAGTTTAAATTTTTTAGCCATTTTTTACCACCTACCCACAAAAAGGGGGTTGCGGGCCCGTGTCCCCTTGTGCCGGGTAGTATCGGCACCGGCGGCAGGGCGACTGGTTTCCCGGGAAAACGGATGAAGCCGATGTCGGGCCCCGCAGGGGGGAAATGTAAAATCGGGCCAATTTTTTTTGATAAAATTTGTCAGGCCCCAACCCGTTTTTTTCCTTGACTCGGCCCAAAGGGTAATTAAAATTTAAATGGGG
>JACEEZ010023385.1:197183-206932 GCA_016584305.1 Chionoecetes opilio
ACATATATATTTAGTTAAATAAGCGAATCTGACGATAATGTTCTGGTCCAGGAGGCGTAGCCAATGTTTTTCCTGTGTGACGTCATCTGCCGTACGTGCGGTAGTCGTGGCAGGTAGCTATCCGGGCGGGTAGCTAATCGGCGTGCTAACATCGGACATTAGGAAACGGTAAAACGATTCAACTGCTTGTCGGCCTGCTTGTGGCACATATTCAAGCTGCTATATTGGCCCACTTGTGGCCTATTCAAATGCTAAGTCGGCCTGCTTGTGGCAGTATTCAAATGCTAAGTCGGCCTGCTTGAGGCACTATTTGGATGCTAAATCGGCCTCTGTGGCACGATTCAGTTGCTGTTATAGGCCCTCTTATGGCACTATTTGGATGCTAAATCGGCCTGCTTGTGGCAGGGATTCATTTGCTGTGTGGGCCTCTTATGGCACTTTTTGGATGCTAATGGGCCTGCTTGTGGCACGATACGTTGCTGTGTTGGCCCGTTTATGGACGATTTAGATCTATGTCGGCCCGTTTGTGGCTCATATGGAATATTTTGGTTACGGATTGGGGGACACAGTCTGACACAGAAACGTCGTAACCGACACAGGCCCGCGTGCAAACATGAAAGCACAAGTTGTCGGTCCGCCCAGGCCCATAACTTTATTTCGGTTTGCCCACTCAATGCCCAAAAATGCGTTTGTTGATTTACCGACACTGTTTGATGCCCGGCCCGTAATGACGATGTTTTTCTGGTACTCTTTTCCTTATTGGACTGCACATCCACAGGAAGGGAAAAAGTATAAAGGTTTTGAAACTGTTCTTGAAAATTTATGCGCCCCAAAAGTGGAGTTTCAGCGAGTTGAAAAAAAAATAACAAGGGGAAAAAATGTTTATCACTCTTTTACTTTCCTTCAATTATCTTAATATTAGTGTTGTCTTCCTGTAATTTTTTTATGCCCCAATATATGGCAATGTTTATAAACACGATGGTAGGCTCAGCTTTCAAAAATATCATCTGTAGCTGGTAATATGGGTAGGAGTACAACATTTCAATGCACTGAAAACCTAAAAATTCGCCTACTCCGTGATAGTCAGTCTGACTTTATTTTTACCATATTGAGTTATAAATGTATGTTTTGTTGAACAATCACTGCCTGATTCACTGATGCAAACAAAATTATCCTATCTTGGTGTAAGGAGATGAGTAAAGCCAAGAATTGACTTTTTTCTGAGCAACACAAGGTTTTGGGTTGGGGCCGATTCAATACCACCACCTCGCCACCAGGAAGCTAGAGAGACACCCTGTGTTCCGCATAGGCAGCACCGTACGGTTTCAACTTACGTGGAGTCGGGATTCCATTACTCTAGCTTCCTTGGCCTCTACTCACGGGGCGTCACTATAAGAATTCTGCCTGCGCCACCACGGGCGAGACCAACCATCAGAGCCCTCAAGTAAAACCCCCAGAGCCTACCATCCGAGCCCTGGGTCACCACTGCCTACAGGCGCTATAGGCAACAGATGTAAAATTTAATTATAATATATATATATTATTTTATATATATATATATATATATATATATATATATTTTATATATATATATTATGTCAATTTTACCAAATGTAAGTTATAACAGGAAGACCTTATGCTCTTATGGAGCTGTCATCCTGCTCACGCACTATTCTTTTGTACTATGTACTATTGTGACAAATCTGAATTTGAGATGCTGCAACTAAATGATGCGCCAGATAAATTGGATAAGTATCATCGATTGTCTAACTTCATAAGACATATGGGAAAATCTGAACGTTAAACGAAGGAAGAAGGAAAATTATCGGGGGGGGGGGGGTTTTGGGGGGGGGGGGTTTTACCTAAACCAATGAAAACATATACGACCAGAGGTGTTAAGCCTCAACCCATAGAAAAATCGGAAAAATAATAGAATTCCCACCTCTGTCAGATGTGCAGGGCCAGTACTGGTGTACAGGTCCTGTACAGCAGGGCCCCTGGTGTCCCTCTTCTGTTTCATTAAAGATACAAACATCTTGGATAAAGACCATAAAAGTGCCATGCCCACATGTTGGTGCCTTCTTCAAACCACCTAAAGGCTTTGATCACAAGTTTTCTCTGAAAAAGAAAATTAAGATTAGATTTTCATGATCCATACACTGTCATAAGTTTACATAACTCTTTGCAGATATCGTATTTTGTTCTATCGGCCAATAAACTTCACAAAAGAGATTGTTCAACCTGCAATCACCTCAATTACACCTTACAATACAATATAACCACAAACAGTGCGTAAACCGGGGGGGGGAGGGCCATGCGGCCATGGCCCCCCTCCCCCCTTTACAAAGAAAAAAATATAACCAATAAATATATAGATAGCACCAAATATATATATAATATATTATAATATATATATATATATATATAATTTTATATATAATATTATATAATATATATATAATTATATATATTATATATATATATATATATATATATATTGCCCCCCCCCCCTTCAATTTTCTGGGTACGGGCCCCTGACCACAATACAAAGACCATATAATAGATAGACCACAATACAAAGAAGTTGGTGCAAAACATAATGGATAAAAACTGTCTAAACTATTTAATGATTACTTAAACTAGTTGCATTGTACAAAACCTGTGAAATTGAGAGAGAAATGTTATTTAGTAATCCTTATAGTATCCAAAACTTTGGTCATTTACGACATTTATCTTTTTTTTTTCCTCACCTATTTCTGCATTTTGGGGGTGTCGCAAAAAACAAAATTTACACTCTCCCAATCCTACGCAATGCATCTTTCCCTAAATTGAATCAGGCACGAGTGTGTAAAATAATAGCCCCTAACCAAACCCAAAATTTGGTTGCGACCTAACCTGAACGGGATAATGGGGAAAAAAACTGCAAAATGAGGCTTTTCCGACAATTTTTAAAAAGACCATCATTTTTAAACACATCAGAATACTAGGAAGAAAAATTTTATCCCAACTCAATTAATGGTTAAAGTACCAAAATATCTTGAAATGCGCTAAGGGTGAGATTTACAAGTTGAAGAGGGGTTATAACTACTCCCCTTGAAATGTATTAAAACTGCGTAGAACCGGGCAGGTTGCTTTTTTAAATGAAATGACATTTAAAAATGAAAACTTTTTTTTTTGTCATTAGTGACAACATTTCTAAAAATACACTTTTTGACGTTTGACGGGAAAAACCCCATTTGTAAAAGTATCAATAATTCCTATTCAAACCATTAAACCCCAACTTAATCTACCAACTTACCCTTCCCCTTTAAACTAACCAAACAAGTCTTGCCCTTAAACTAACCTAGTCTAAAAAAAATTTTTTGCACAACTTTCATGTTACTTCACACTCTTTTCTCACCTATAGAAAAGTAAAAGGGGAAAAATATTGAATCCAACCATCATGTTCTAAAACACCCAGAAATATAAGGGTCAGTCTGCTGTACCAAAAGGCTACATCAGACACCCTTCATCCAATTACCAGTAAACTCCCGTTTAGTCCTCTATTGCCAAAATTCCCCTGACATAACTGGGGGGCTGCGCCCACCCAACCCCCCACCCCCAATTACAAACCTACCTGGGCACGATTATTTACCCTATTAAAAACCTCGCTGGGGAGGGGGGGTTTTTCCCCCCTCCAGACCCCCCTGTGTTTATCTCATTTCCTCGGGTTTAGAATTAGAAAGCTGCAAAATTTTCCCGGGTTTTTATAACTTAGGACGGTTAAACTCGTGCCTTGTAATGCTTTAAACTGCATTAAGTAGACCCTCACCAGTAAAAATCTTCTCCCCGTCAAACCTTATACTTAACTCCCTTAACGGTACAATTTCTAGAGTCCTTTCCCGCCCTTATTAGCGGGGGGTTTTCCTCCCGACCTTCACAGATCACTTGTGATATCTCTAACACGTAAATTTTATAGTGGGGGAAGCTGCCCTTCCCCTCCCTCCCTCCCTAAACGACTCCCTGAACCCCTCAAAAATATACTAGGTAAATATTGCATTTAAAACCTCACTATAAAACCCACTTAACCTCACTATAACCAAGCCCAACTTCACTAATACCTCCTGAAAAGGGCCCAAACAAAAGTATTACTAACCTTACCTCAAAATTAACCTAACCCAACCCGGTAAAAAATTTTGTTTCCTGCAATTAAGTCCGCTAGGAGGTTATTGGTAAGGTTTGGGAGTTTGGGGTTTTAAATTTGTATATTATTTTGGGGGATCCAGAGGGTAAGGTCTTTAGGGGGGCAGGGGGGGGTTTAAAAGGGGGCATCTCACCCCCACTTTATATTTACGTGTTAGAGGTATCTGAAATGATCTGTTAAGGTTAAGAAAAAAAAAGCACAAAGGGCGGGAAGATCTAAAATTTTACCCCTGTACTAATTAAACGTGAAAACAAAAAAAAACAGCTCCGTTCCTTTGCTCTAGCCCGAGGGTTGTTGTTTTTAACTCTTGTCTCTTTCTGTATATTTGAGCATTTATCATCTCTAAAATGTCATCACCCTTTCCTACGTACCTTTTTAAATCTTTGTGGAGTAAATAAGTCGATCCTCAGCCCGAGAGGCCGTGAAAGCGTAAATGTAGCGCCGCGGCCGTTCACTTTTCCCCTGGTAAAATTTTTGGGAAAATTGGGTCAGACAACGGGGGGGGAGTGGCCCAAAAAAACTGACTGCCTGGCTACGATTCAGCCCCCTAATAATCAACAAAAAATCCTTAACCGGCTTTGCACCCCACTTAAGCCTTCGGCCCGGCCATTCATGTCCATCCACTTAATATATTATCCTTGGGCCCTCGGGAAAATGTGTTGGGGCCCGTACGAATTTTTTCAATATTTGGGCCGTATACGTTCCCCTGCAGGGGCCGACATCGGTTTCACCGTTTGCCGAAACCAGTCGACCTGCCGCCGGTGCCGATACGTACCCGCACAAGCCGACACAGGCCCGCATAGCCCATTTTGCTGGGTCTATGACATCATAAGGGGGGGGGGGGGCATGACGCCCGCACTAAAAATAAAACCCATTTCCTTATTTCAAACTGTAGCTGTAGGTTTCAGAAATTTTTCATTTTTTATACTATATATGTTGATATAAAAAATTTTTTATACAAAGTTTATACTAACTACACGGACAGGCGAGGTCATACGTCATCAATGACGTCATGACATACATGTAATTTCTAAAAAATTTTGAATACACAGTGCCTTTTTTAAGACCTACTTCAAACACTGAATAAATGTCATTTAAAAAAGTCTCTATTTTCCCTCATCAGACACTGCTTCCTCCCATATTGTTTAAAAAGCCCTTCTTGACCTGGGTCCCCCATACCCGTAACAGAAAAATCCGTGGGGTTTTTTAAGTGCACCGAAGTGGGACCCCAACCACGGAACAATTTCAGTAATTAAATTTTCAAAGTTTTTTTTGGGGGCGGTGAAGTACCATCACAACCCGGAACTAGACTGTTGTTTTTGCAAAATTTCCCCTCCCCATTCAGGGGGTTCCCTTTTTGGCCTACCATTGTCCCCTCCAAAACTCACTTGGAGGGAACCCCGAAGGGGATGAAAACTTCGTTGGGAGAGGAGGTTCCCGGGGGAGTCGTTTTAAGGGTGTAATAAAGTTTTTTGGGTGAACCAAATTTTTGGCGAGACTAGGAATACCCCATTTGCGACAGATTGTCCCCCAGGTTTGCCCCCGGAAAAAATGCCCCCCATCGCTTTACACCCCGGGGGTTTTTCAATCTCAGCTAAAGTTTTTTTTTTAGGTTTGGTAAAAAAAAACTTGCACAGCTATTGAAAACAATCCCCCCCTTCCCAAAAACCCTTGGGGGTAGAGGGGAGTTTTTTTTCCCGATTTCCAAAAAAACCCCGGAGGGGGGTATCGGGATCCCTTTTGCATGCAGGGAAAAGAAGACTGCTTTCCCGACTCGTTTCCAACAACTTTTTTCATAACCTTAAAGTCGTATACTGTTGCAGGACTTCCCCTTTTTTTCCCAGTAGGAAAAAAAGCTTTTTTGCCATCGCTGGTTGACGCGTTGGTGAAAATAACAAAACCAATAGATTTTTTCCCCCCCGTATCTTCGCCAATGAGAAATAGTCCTTTTTTTTTGGATGACCTTGAAAAACTGCTGCCTTCCCAAACTCCCAAAACTGCTCCCCCTCTGATTGGGATTAAAAAAGTTTTTAACCTCTGCCCTTTTCCTGCGTTGTGGAAAAACAGATTTAAAAAGGGGAACCCGTTTGTTTTTTCCACATTAGAAAGGAAATCCCCCTTTTTTCCCCCCACAAAATTTTGTTCCTTCCGCAAGTTCCTTTTTTTACTTGTTTTCGATTTTTTTCGCCCTCTCTGATGGGTAATGTCCTTAGTGTTTGGCCCTCCCCAAAGTAACCATCAAATACCCATCGTACCTTACCCTAGGGGGCTTTTCTGTGAAAAATGCTAATCCCCTCAGCGGGTTGAAAAAATAAAAGTCTTTCCCTTCTGACCACTTCAGTCGTGGAGGAAAGGGAAACCCCCGTCAAAAAACCCTTATTTCCACTTCTGGTAAAATCCCGAGTACCCGCGTCATCAACTCGTTTTTCTTTTTTTAGGGACCCTCATTGTGCTTGTTTGGGTTTTCGTAAAGAGTTTTTTCCCAAAGGGATGGTGGGGGGATGGTGAAAGTTTTATGGGCCCTCACCTCATCAAGGGAAAAATCAGCAGTTTTTAGGGCCCAAAAAAAACCTTTTTGGGAAAAAAAGAAGGGGCGGGGGCTATTGTTTTGTCCTTTTGGGAACGTCAAATGCCCAAATAGATCCAGGGGCTTTGGGTTTCATTGACCCCCTTTTACTTAACTTTAAAAAAAAGGGGATTGGCCCTCCCTTGTTGCCACTATTTATCTGCCCAAAGGTAAAAATGTTATGGACATTCACATCCTTTTTTGCATTGCCCCCCGGGGGGGGGGGTAAAGTTGCGAAGAGACATTTCCCCAGAGAAAGGGGAAAAAGGCCCCGAGTTTTTTCTGCCCAAATTTTTTCCAGGGCCTTCACGAAAACCTTCTCGTTTCCTTGACGGGCTTTTTTCCTCCTTTTTGTTTTTTCACTGGGGAAAAAAGCTCCGGCCCAGTAAAACCCCCGCAAATTGGGAAAACACTGTAGGGAAAAGGACCTGGCAAAAGAAGAGTCCACAAGGGCCCCCGGGTGTTTCGGGGCATTCCACCCCGCCTCGGTGGGGTTCCCCCTGAATTTTTTTGGGAAAGGGGATCAGAGCTTGCTGATGGGCTAGGGTTTGCAATTTTTCGTATATATACCAAAAATTTTCAAAGTTTTTTAAAGGTTTTAATAACAAAAAAAATTGGGCCCCATAGGGAAAACGTCCCCTTTAAAATTTTTTTAGCTTTGGCGGGCCCTATTCTTTGGGCGTCACATTTGGAAACTTTGTGGTAAACCCTATTTTGGTAACTTTTAGGGATGTTTTTTCCCTACAAAGTAATACTACCCAAAAAAAACAAAAAAACGCTTTCTTGGAATTTTTTTCAGGGGAAAGGGGTTTTTTTTTTTTCGTATTTTGACTGGACTCTAACCCAAAAGGCCGGGGTCCCACCAGACCCCTTTTTTTTCCGGGGGATCTTTTTGGGATTTTTCTCCAAAAGATGGGGCCCGGTTAGGGGGGTTTGGGAAAAATAGGCTTTTTTTTGGGGGGTTCGGGGGGCCCCAAGACGGGGTTTCGGGGTACGGTTTTTCTACTGGGGGTCTTCCGGGGCCCCCGCAACCAAATAAATAATATAAAATTATGGATTTGCTGAAATTTTAAAAATCGGCCTGGGGGGGAAATCCAAAAAAGTTTAAGGGGTCGGGGTTCTCTTAAAAATAAAAAGATGTCTTAAAGGGCGATAAAATTTTAATACGTAAGCCAACATTTGTTTTCCGCTTAGGGGGAGACCTTGTTTTTTAAATTTTTTCCCGGGTTTGTTTTGGTTTCAAATTAAAACCCAAAAGGTTAAAGGTTTGGTTTCATTAAAAACCCCATGGGCTCCCGATAATTTTTTCCCGGCCAAATTTTTAAGTGCTTTTTTTCCCCCCGAGGGGGATACATTGTTTTTTTGGAAACGGGCCCTAAAATTCGGTGATTTTTTGTTTGTTTTTTTAACTTTGGGTTTGCGCAAAATAAAACTATCTCCATTAGAAATGCACCTATTGAAGACCAGGAAAAAAAGTGGGTTTCTCTGACAACGACCGCGAATCATCGTCCATTATTCCAAAATTGCTGAGTTAGATTACGTTTATTTAGGTTAGGTTAGATTTGGGTTTATTTTTGGGTTTGGTTTGGTTTTTTAAAGCTTAGGGTAGATTTGGATTAGGTTATTTTGAGTTTTTTAGGTTAAAAAAAAAACAAATTTTGATGGTGCGCGATTGTCCGGGTGGTTGGCACGCCAACTCCTGCGGATATTTACCGTTTTTGGGTTTTGGTCACCTCGAGCCTGAAATTTTTAACCCGTTTTCTATGTAATTTCTTATTCTATCTTTTAAACCCAATTTCCCATGGGCAATTGAAAATAAAGCTGTACTATACTACCTTAAATCAGTTCTTCAACCAAAACTTTAAATTAGGTTAGAGGGGGGTTTGGGATATTAACAATGATATCAAGAAAAAATAAAATTATCAAAATACGGGAGTGGGAAGGAAAAGAGTTTTAGGATATTGTTCCCCTGACTTAATAAATCAGATTTTCAAATTTTTTTAATTTTTTTTAAAAGTAGCCTCTCTAAAACGCTTTATTCCAACTTACCCCCTTTTTTTCATCAACGTTTGGTGGGGATGCACTTCAATCTGTTCACATCGATATCAAGGGGGGAGGAACTGACACCTCAAAAAAGTGAATAAAACACACTCGTGACTTGACATGCACTGATCGCCCTATTTGTCATGGGTTTCTTGCATTTAAATTTTCCCCCTGTCTGTCCCCATATATAAAACCCTTTTTCCCGGGCCAAAGCGGTTCGCTTTTATTAGTTTTGTTTCAACAAATTTTGTCCCGTACTCTATCCCTTCCCCGAAAATTTCAGGAGTGGGTGGAGCACCTGTTTACGTCTTTGGACGGTTTAGCCCCCCCCCTGCTCGCTAGGACACCTCACAAACCCCGTCCCAGCCAAAAATCGAAATTAGGACGAGTCTTAGCGTTTAGGATGCCTCGAAAAGATTTTGGACGCCGGCCCCCATATTTGACTCGAGCGAGTCAAACGAATCCTAAATCTTTATAAATATGGGCCCTGGGGCGGCATTTTGGAAGGGGCTCAAAAATACACACTCTTTTCGTCCCAAAACCGATTATTTTTCCCGGGCCCAAAAAGATTACTAAAAAAAAAATTTTCCCGGGGGTCTCTTAGCCTCGTGTAAGGGGACAGAAGGGCCCAACCCCCCTTGGCACCTAACCCAAACAGGCGCGCCCCACACAAAATCTGTATTTGGCGGGAAAATACGATCCACGCCGGTTTTTTTTTTTTTTCTCTCTCTCTCTCTCCCTTTTTCCCCTCTCTCTCTCTCTCGTTTTTTTCTCTCCCTTCCCTCTCTTTTTCTCTCTCTCTCTCTCCCCCCCCTTTTTTTTTTCTTTCCCTTTTCTCTTTTTTCTTTCCCCATTTTTTTTCCCCTTTTCTTTCCCCCCCTCTCTCTCCCTCTTCTCCTTTCCTTTCCCCCTCTCTCTCTCTCTCTTTCTTTTCCCCCTTTTCTCCTCTTTTCTCTC
>JACEEZ010023387.1:0-12500 GCA_016584305.1 Chionoecetes opilio
TCACTCCAGCCAATCAATATCCCTCTCTTAATAAATCTCATTGGGCAAAAAAATCGAGGGCTTTTCGTCCCCACCTCGCCCCATTATTCCAGTCAAAAAAGGGTTAACTACGTGGTCATTTTCATTGGACTTAAAACGTAATGCAAATTCTTTATTTTCTCTCCATTATTCCTCGCAAAGTTTCTCGTATCTCTCTCGTCGTTCCTTCTCCTATCCCCCCTTTCCTCCTCTCTCTCCTCTCTCTCCTCTCGTCTCTCTTCTCTCCCCTCTCTCTCTCTCTCTCTCTCTCTTCTCTCTCTCTCCCCTCTCCTCTCTCTCTCTCTGTCTGTCACTGATAGGTTTTGAGCACTGATAAAGTGCTCAAAACCTATCAGTGACACAGAGAGAGAGAGAGGGAGAAAGAGATGTGTTGTGGACTCCACACTGGTGTGAATTTTTGTTATTATTAAAGTAGACTACATGATGGAATATTAAATGGTTAGAAAATTGCTAATAATCTGCTGTACACTGATCTATGGGCGTAGCACGGTACCACGGACGGTGGTGAAAGTAGCATATCGTCCTCGGTAGCATATTTCCGTTTTGCACTCACATTTCGGCCAGATTATCCACCTCCCTACCCCCCCCTACTCACCTCCTGCTTCGGTTGCCTCCTTCACCCGCTCGGTCCCCCCTACTCACTCCTGATGCCACGTCACAATAAACTACAATAAAATCTGGCCTTGATTAGCTTGCCCCATCCTCCCCTTTAAGTTTATAAATAAGTAATTTTTGCCAGTAACGAATAGGTTAGGTTACGGTCAGGTTAGGTTCGGACGGGGAATCAGCAAGTAAGTGGGCGGGGCCGAGTTGGTGGAGAGGGTGGCTGAAGCGGGTGGGGTGTGGCTGCAGTGCAGAGTGCAGAACGGAAATATGCTCTCCGGCAGTGGCGCACCCGGGGGGGGGGGGGGGGGGGGGGGGGCAAGAGGGCCATGGCCCACCCCCGAAATTTCCTTCCCTGTAAGAAATCTGAGTACACTAACAGTCGGTTATATAAAATTACTACAGGTTCTAGCGATCTTAACCACTTCACCTGCCAATGTAGCTACACCAACCTTGATTTGGTCACGCTTATGTTTCACGTAATGCCTTGGCAAGCATCTTAACACTACCAAAACTATTGTTTCAGTAGCAGAAATAAGAAATATGGCATGAAAAGAGAATCAGCTGATGGCGGGAAAAATGTACCATCCAGAGGCTAGCAAGAAATATGGCGGGTTTATTATATATACTGGCTGGCGGAAAAATAATAATCTGCCACTCCCCAAGAATAATTCTTGGGTGCGCCCCTGCTCCCCGTTACCCGACCTGTGATAAGTTAATCTGGCACGACAGGCGCTGCGTTTCATATCTCACCATACACGGCTTTGGGATCATTATGTGTCACGTTACTCCTATATGTTACGAAAATCATCTCACCAATGTACCCGAATTTTAATTACCGTCAGTAGTACATAGTAGGGTACGCCGTAGGTCTAATGAAAAGTGAAATATAGATTATTTCGAATTTAGCAGGGTGTTTTCTTATGTAAAATTGAATTTTAAGAGTGGTTTGGCCGCTTCAACTTTTTGGTTTGAGCACTTCTTGCTATGCAAAAATGGACTTTTAGATTTATATGCAAAACATAGCTTAGCCCCGCTAAAGTAACGGCTTCATTTGGGACCCTATCATCAAATTCTTGATCGTCTTTTTCAGGATGGCTTCTCCTTGTAAACCAAGTGGGTCGAAGCCGCAAACTAGAAAGAGCTCTGGATCCAAGTTTGGCCGCCTTTGTTGGCGGTGGACGGGGTTTGCTGAGAGTGAGGTGCCTACGTATCGCGGCCGTGATGAAGAGGGGAATCCTTCTCCAAGAACTCAGGGGGCATCCGGGAGGGTGTTGAAACGGGAGTACCATGAGGACTTGCAAAGGCTCTGACCCCCATGGTGCTTGCCAGTGGAAAAATAAAAAGCCCTTTGCACCTCATGGTTGTTTTTGACCGGTCCGTGCCCAAAGGATAGAAAATTTTTAAAAAAAGGGTTTAGTGAAGTGGTAGAGACAAGCAATAAAGCAGTAAAGGAAAAATTCGTGGAGAAAATATGGAAAAGCTTTTTGACTAAACGGCCTCCCCTCACACCATCCTCTGCAAGGCCAGGAATCCCACGCCCCAACCCCAGCTGTGCCACGGAGAGCACACGTGCAGGGGTACTGCCCCTGGCCAGAAAGGGCCCCCTCTTTGACCGGGAGTGGCTGTACTACAGGGGATAAAAGTTGGGCAGAAGAGGCAATATGAGACAGGGTAGAAAGAATGAGCGCATAAAAGTAAAGCGCAAAGATAAAGCAGTTGGAAGAGGAGGCTAAGCGAAAAAAGAGAAGCAGAAAGATAAAAGGTCGGGGTCTTTGACTGAGAGCAGATGTTCTTGGGCCAGGCTGAGTCACCAGGTTTGAGGATGGGCGGGGGAAATCGTTACCCTGCCACTCAGAGAAAGAGGCAGGAGCGCAAGAGGCTGCCATACTGGTGACCGACTGCTCAGGGAGAGGCTGGGTTTCTGGCACCCCTTGTGATGCGATTTGGGACACCCCACTGCAAAAGAAACAAAATGCCAGTCCGGAACCGGCCCTGGAAAGCATCCTTCGCGTTCCGCCCACGGCTGCTGCCTTGGCTTCTGGATTCCTCCAGGATCTTATCGTGACGGCCACCTTTTTCCAGACATGTCTCCCTGGCAGCGACCTAAAAGCTGAGGGGGGGCCAGGGGGGATGCCAGGATCGGCCGGGGACTTGACCAGGGGAACCCACCGGGGTACCAAAATAGTTGGATTGGGTTACGAGGGGAGGAAGGGCAAGACCAGGGCGATGGTGCCCGACCTAGGGAAAAACTGAAACCCAAGGTTGATGGGGAGGACATGTGTCAGTGACAGGGGGCCCTTTGGGAAAGGGTCCCTTGGGCATTTTACCAGAGGCCCCCGGGTGCCACCTGAGAACCCTGCGTTCAAGGTGGTCAGGTTCTATGATCTGCGGGGACATACGACTCCACCGACTCATATCGTCTGAAGGTACTCAACTAGGGCCAACACGGGGGGAAGGGTGGTACTCACGCCCATTTGGAGAAGTGCTGGGGCCAAGCTCTTCCCGGGTATTGCGTGTTGCACACAAAACGAGTTGCCCCTGCGCCCCCCTTATCACCAGCTCGACGGGGCCACCCATCTGCACTGGCTTCACGGGGGCCGTGTGCAGTCTGCTGTCCGGTGAATGAGATGCAGTACAAAGCAGATTCAGAGGAGTGCCAGGGGGTGAAGATCTCACGGGGATTTTCCCGGGTAATACCTGGCAAAATTCCATGACCACAGGTCTCCTCCAAAATGGTCCAGGCGGGGAAAGCGGGGCGTTTGACGGGGCCGTCCGAGCTCAGGGGATCAAGTTGGCAGGTTCCCACTCCAGATGGCTCACCCAGCCCAGTCGCTCGTTTACATGGGACCAAAGCTGGACTGACTGGCAAAAAACTGAACCCCTGGAAATCCCCTTTAAGCACTGCTGCAGGTGTACTTCAAACTCTATACGACATCAAGGGTTTACCAAGACTAGAGGACGCCCAAGACATCCTCACGCAGCTCAGATGAGGGTCCGCCCAAAAGGCCAAAAAACTGTGACCTTTTTACGTCGGACAGGAGCATGTTCGACACTCGAATGTGTCCTCCTCTCGCTGATGGCGGTCAGAGGGAGGGACGACCGCAGTTGCCGTGACCCGATTTTAAGCTGAGGGCTGGCGAGGAGATGGGACACCCGTGTAAAACCTCGCTCCACCCAAAAACTGAACTTTTTCACCACCAGTTGCAGAACTGATCAGCGGCAGCCTGGCCAGGGGCACGAGCGGGATTCACCTGTTCACTGTCGGGGATCAGATTGGAGATCCTGGTCAAGCCTACGAGTTCCGGGGTTCTTATCCACCCCCGAGCCCCAAGAGTCTGAAGCAGGTGACAGAGGCTTCGGGGAGCAGTAGTGGGGCAGCAGGCAGAGACGGGTTTCCCCGGGTCGGGCCCACCACCGGGGGGGAAACCATGCCCTGCTTCAGGTCTAAGAAGGACATGATGGACCGTTCTAGGGCCCAAAGTAGAGGGGTGGACACTGGGTAGTGCCTGATGAACCAACTGACAGAAAGAGCTTACCACGCTAGTCATTTGGGAAATCATATTTGGGGCATGATGAAAAACAGGACCAACCGGACCGCGTACTCATTTAAACTTATTCGATAAGGGGGCAATATAAAAATGCGATTTTGCATATAAAATTGCTCAAGCAGAAATGGAATGAGATAAAAATCGTGTAGAATTTATTTTAATAGAAATTGGCATCCCCAATTTAGAAAAAAAATTTTTGTTTTACGGCTACTTGACATAGGGCTGCATTGCCCTAGCTCCAAGTGTGTTTCTCTCTGGAGTGTTTCCGGGGAGGAAAAATAATCCCAAAAGAGGGAACACATTAGGGCTGCGGAACAGAATTTTCCTGAAGTACCTGACTTGTGTCGCCGAACGTTGCCAAACAACAAATATAAGGTTCTACCAAGGAAAAAAGTAAATAAAAATATAATGTTGGGCAAGTGATTAAATATCGGGGTTCGTGGGCCTTTTTTGGTTAAACAGCGATGCCCCTCTCGGGGAATATGGGGATTGATTCGCGGACATACCAGCACAAAGGGACCCGATGAGGATCAAAAAGTTTTTTTCAGAATTATAATAATGATATACTCACTTATATTTAAAATATATATATATAATTTTTATTCCAAAAAAAAAAAAAAAAAAAAAATTTTTTTTTTTTTTTTTTTTTTTAAATTGTAAGCACTGGGTGCTGTTAAAATGTGGGGCAGTGTATCCAGCTTCTTCCCGTGAATACAGGAGTGAGGGAAGGTTTGGGCCTTGCCCCTCACTTTTCAACGCTTTTAGGACTGGTTTGGCAAGGGTTGAGATCAAAAGGGTTGTGGGGCATCCGTCGGGAACACAAATCACGATCTTGTTTTTGCCGATAATGAGTAATCTTTGCTGGGGTTTGCGGAGGTCCTGGTATGGCTCTCGAGGGGCTGCACGAGGGGCAAAACCTTTGGGGTTGAGGTCTCCTGGCTCAAGACCAAGGCCCGGTGTTTTTGGGGACTTACTAGGAAAGGGACAGTCTGTTCATGCGGGGGCGAGGACATTGAGATTTGGAAATTTTACTACCTTGGTACGCAGTCCATAAAGACGGGGGGTACTCAAGAAGTCTTCGACGGATTGGCATAGCCCACGGTGTTATGGACTCGCTCAGCGGGAGTATTTGGCATTGTCGGTAACTGTGCAGAAGGACAAAGATCCGGATCTTCAAGTCGCTTGTGATCCCTGTCTTACTCTATGGTTGTGAGACATGGACACTAAATAGTGACTTGAAGAGACGAATCAATGCCTTTGGTAATAAGTGTCTTCGCAGAATCATGGGGTATCGCTGGGATGATTACGTGTCAAATCAGCGATTGCACCGTGAGACTGAATCGAGGCCTATTACCTGCATAGTCCGTCAGCGCCAACTTCGGCTATATGGGCATGTGGCACGCTACCCTGAAACCGATCCTTCCCATCGGGTTGTATCTGTAAGAGACAATCCGGCGTGGAGGAGGCCAAGGGAGCGCCCACAAGGCTCGTGGCTGGGGAAAGTCGATGTTTCTTGTCGAGAGCTGCTTGGTATGGGAAAGGAGCCTGCATGGGAACGCGCGTGGTGACCCCCGGGAGTGGCGTCGTAGGGTGGGCGAGGCGACGCGCCCCCCGGCGTATGCCCCCAATGATTGATTGAATGTAAGCACTATATATTGAACTTTGCTACTGTCAAAAACTATAGGTAAAATGGATCATATATCTAAATATATGATATAAATCAATATATATGATATCAAAATATATATTTACCTATTTTTAAATACGTGTAGAAACTCGGGTTATGTTGCCCTGCGTGTAGAATGAATGATGCTTGGGCTGGGCCAGGCACATGGACTGCTCGGTGTACTGAAGTACAGGGGGTTATGATGGGGTAGGCATTAATTATTATCCATCCTAATGGTGGTGGTGATGGTGACCGTAAATCAACCATTTTGTGATGATCGTGGTAACCTTAATTCAGAGTGGTGGTGACGGTGGTGTTAGTGGTGGTTCAATCAGCTCAATCTAATTGTGGTAGTTGTCATCCTCGTTGTAGATCGTGGTAAGGGTGACGATAGTGGTGACGGATTCAGTTCAAGTTCGTGACAGGGGTGGTTGTGGCTTGTGTCCGGGTGTCATTTCAAAGGTGTCACTTCACACTTCTAGTGTGTTGTCCCTTCTTCTTGTCACACTTCTAGTGTGTTGAATATAGCCCAAAGTGTGTGTGTATGTGTGTGTGTGTCGAGCTTTAAAACAAAATTGTGCTTGGTGTGTTTAGGTAACTCCTTGTTCTCTCCATCTGCCTTGCCGCTAAAATTGCTTATAGTGTGTCTCCGCAACATCCCTCATACTTCCTATAGTGTAGGTTGTCGGTGTGGGGTCCCCGACCGCCCTGAGTGACGTGTTTCTTTTCTGTAACGAGAGACGCGAGATGAAGGTGACAACAACAAAATTACTGGTGTAAAGCGAAAGTTAAATTCCAATGATTATTTTGAAATTGGTAAAAGGACTTATTGTTTTTGATGTTACATAATTGTTTTCCTCCATGTCCTTGTAAATACGTGCATGCGTGTGTGATTTTTGTTGTTTTTGTGTGTGAGAGAGAGAGAGAGAGAGAGATACTAACAATATTATTTGTAGTGTTGAGGACTATTCCATATTTATTATTGTTTCCATATCTCTCTCTCTCTCTCTCTCTCTCTCTCTCTCTCTCTCTCTCTCTCTCTCTCTCTCTCTCTCTCTCTCTCTCTTCTCTCTCTCTCTCTCTCTCTCTCTCTCTCTCTCTCTCTCTCTCTCTCTCTCTCTCTCTCTCTCTCTCTCTCTCTCATTCTCTCTCTCTCTCTTTTTTTCTTTCTCTTTTTTTATCTTTTTTTATTTAAACATACATATATAATAAGCCCAAAGGTGCACTGTCGTGTGCTACCTATCTTAAGGGCAAGTAAATATAACCATATACACATAAATACAAAGACCTAAAAAACTAAAATTATATACATACATGCATCACTAAAGTGTTTGTTGAGGCACTGTTGCTGTCACTAATTGTCAAGGTATGACTAGCGTTAGCCGAGTGGGCTTTGACAGTCTCCGCCGATTGGCCGCCAACTTTACACTTTGTGTGTTCATCTCCTGAATGGAGGGACGGCGGCCGTGAAAATGCTCCACATCCTGGAGACGCGGCCCACAAAGGTGCGTTGGTGCTGGCTGGCACGGGAACGCGGCACCTCCACTGCATCACCGCAGGTAAGCACCGTTCTCGTGCTTTGCGTGGCGACTCTCGGAGGCTGTCGTAACCCAGCCAGGTGTGGCACTCCCTGCACCTGTGCCTTGTGGAATACCATAAGCGCCGCGACGTCCCTGCGATGTTCCAGTGAGTCGAGGGGACTCGCCGGCTCGGGTTGGGTTTGGGGGTCTGGGGTGTCTGCAGTATCCACCAATCGCAGGGTTCGACGCTGGATGCTGTCCAGCCTCCTAGTGTGCGAGGCTGCACACGACATCCAGGAGAGGACGGCGTACTCTAAGTAAGGCCGTATCTGGGCCTTGTAGAGCAAAACATTCCCTCCTCTGTCGACCCTCCTCTGTCTACCCTTCGCAGGGCAGAGACCCTGTGAGAGGCCTTTTTTGCAATGTGTTTGATGTGGCCGTCAAACCTTAGCCTTCGGTCCACCTCTACCCCCAGAACCTTGACGGCTTCCTGGAGTGGGAGAGGAACGCCACCAAACCGCAGCCTCCCTTCCACTGCTGGCCCGGCAGCAGGGTACCGAGAAACCACCATTGCCCGTGTCTTCTCCGGAGCAAAGGTCACCTGCCAACGTGTACCTCACTCCTGTATGATACTTAGCTGCTGATTGATCTCATCAGCAGCACGCCAGCACGCATCAGGAGCAGGAGAGAGTACAGTCATCAGCATAAGCCGAGACTGCTGGCAGCTGCCGGAGAAGATCGTCCACGTAGATGTTCCACAGGACTGGCCCCAGCACAGAGCCCTGTGGGACTGATGCTTCCTCTGGCAGGGACTCAGAGGCCTGCCCGTTGACGACGACCTGGAGGGTTCTTCCCTGCAGGTAGTTCCCCAGGAGCAGCAGGAGGTCACCCTGGATGCCTTTTGCTCGGAGTTTTTCTAGAAGGCCACACCCTGTCGAAGGCACCCGCTATGTCCAGGGCCACCACGACAGTGTCCTGGCCGCCATCCAGGGCGTCCTGCCATTTTCGGGTAAGGAGCATCAACAGGTCAGAGGTGGACCGTCCAGGTCTGAACCCAAACTGTTGGTCCGAGAGGAGGTAGTTGTCGCTGAGGTGACGACAGATTACCTCTGCCACGATCCTCTCGAACACTTTCCCCACCACAGACAGCAGGGAGATGCCCCCCCCCCTCCCCTCTCTCTCTCTCTCTCTCTCTCTCTCTCTCTCTCTCTCTCTCTCTCTCTCTCTCTCTCTCTCTCTCTCTCTCTCTCTCTCTCTCCTCTCTCTCTCTCTCTCCCTCCCCCCCCCCCCTCTCTCCTCTCTCTCTCTCTCTCTCTCCTCTCTCCTCTCTCTCTCTCTCTCTCTTCTATATATA
Organism: Chionoecetes opilio; assembly: GCA_016584305.1. Taxonomy (NCBI): domain Eukaryota; kingdom Metazoa; phylum Arthropoda; class Malacostraca; order Decapoda; family Majidae; genus Chionoecetes; species Chionoecetes opilio. Next base: position 8,734 of record JACEEZ010023387.1, read on the forward strand.
TATATATATATATATATATATATATATATATATATATATATAAATATTTATATATATATATATTATATATATATATATATATATATATATATATATATATAAATATTTATATATATATATATATATACATATATATATATATATAATATATATATATATATATATATATATATATATATATATATATATATGTATATATATAATATATATATATATATATATATATATATTTAATAATATATATATTATATATATATATATATATATATATATATATATATATACATACATATATATTTATATAAATATATTTATATAATAAATATATATATATAGTACGTATATATATATATATATATATATATATATATATATATATATTATATATATATATATATATATATATATATATATATATATATATATATATTTATATATATATATATATATATATATATATATATATATATATATATGGTTTTTTATACATATATATATATATATTAGTGTTGGATCGAATAACCGCAACCGCAACCGCGCTAAAATCGCACAAAAATTCACAACCGCAACTGCATTTCCAGAAGTCTTCACAACCGCAACCACAACCGCCGTTCCATAAGTACGGTTGCGGTTGCGAAAGCTTAGTATATAAAGTATGCACGTGACGTCATGATCAAGTGATAAACAATAACAAAGCGACTCTGGCCGTGAGGCTGGCCGAGGAACCCGGGGAAAAAGTTTACTTCCATAGTAATTTATTCCCTACCAAATGCATTTATCAGTATAAATGATAGACTGTTATTTTCTGAAATGTTTGTTCTATAACATGTTCACATAAAACACAGTAAAACACACTAAATAAATGTCATTATGAGATTCTGAAGAAATGTGCATGAACTCAAAATTCACTTAAACTCGTAGTTTATATATTTTATAAGTTTAGAATACTTCATTATTGACAGTACATATAATTTTCCGCCATTTGTGTGTTGCAAAATATGTGTTCAACATAAGGTATTTAGTATATACTATGTACTAAGTGTGGCTAAATCGCACTATAACGTAATATTCCAGTTAATAATTACGCATTTTTCCTAGTATATGATAACCGAAACCGCAACCGCAACCGCGGTTGTCATAAGTCTGATAACCGCAACCGCAACCGCGGTTGTAGAAAATTCGACAACCGCAACCACAACCGCTACCGCGGTTGTGAAAAACTGACCACTCGATCCATCACTAATATATATATATACATAATATATATATATATATATATATATATATATATATATATATATATATATATATATATATATATATATATATATCCATATTTCTTTTCTTTCCTCGCTTAGATCAGCACCATGTAAAAGGAAAAGGCTCTCAGTCTCCTACTTCTGTGCCGTGTCTTCCTTCAGGAGATGCAGACCCTCAAACTTTACTGGTAATACTGGTTAAGTACTTTACTGGTTAAGAGCATCACATGCCTTCCTCTCCACCACCAACATTACTCACCCACCTGCAGTTCAGTTCACTCCCACATTGTATTTGTACGCACAAATCCACGAATACACACTTAAGAGTTATGCGTTTTACTCATTTTTCATGCCAGATGTGGTCCCTCACTTAATTCTTTCATCCATAAGGCTTACCCATTCCTAGACTTAGGTCTTCTCCACACAAACCGCAACAATTGCCTGCGTTTTAGAATATCTTCTCATGCTCACCCAGTGGCGATTCTGGCTTGTGTGGCGCCCTGGGCGAACCCTTACTTCGGCGCCCCTCTCCCCCCCCCCCCCCTTCGCTTCCGCTGTTACACAAAAAAGTCAAAATTCAACACTAAATATTTTTATATTAAGATACTAGAATCCCAAAAATTTAGTATAGCATAGCATTTTAGTATAGCGTAGCATTTCAAATAATGCAACAATTATAAATAATATATATAGAACCATAAATATCTATAATATAATATAAGCGAAAGTGTGTGTGTGTGTGTGTCTGTCTGTCCGCGATAGGTGCCGCCCCCTGTGGCGGAATCCCCTCATGTGGCACATTTTTGGAACCGGGTCGACCAGGGGAAGATTTTAAGCCCACTTATGAGATGATCCGATCACTTTTTTTTTTTTTTTTTTTTAGCAGCCTATTTGCGAGAATTGTGAAAACAAAAGTGGGTTGCGAGAATTGAGGAAACCTTGATGTAGGGTGATGGGTAATGGGTGAGTGAATGGGTGGGGTGATGGGTAATGGGTGTGGGGTGATGGGTGAGTGAATGGGTGGGGGGTGATGGGGTGATGGACAAAGGGATGGGGTGATGGACAAAGTTTTGGTGGGCCGAAGGCCCACCAATAGTCCTCCGCAGGAGCTAGCCAAAAAGTCCGCCCGGAGGGCGGCTTTGCGGCTAGTACAACATAAATACCAAAATAATGAAAATAAAGCTTAAGTTATATATAAGCAAAAAAACAAAAACAAATGGAGAAAATTGTTGTTTATGCCCACCCCCCCGAAATGTCCATCCCTTAGCTTGTAAGAAATCAGAATATACTAACAGTCGGTAAAAAAAAAATGGATCACATGAAGATCCACCACCCCAATTGCACTTAGGGTGACTGATCTTCATAATGGTGAAAGTGGTTTAATTAATAACCCAGTTAGGTTAGGTTACCTATAACCAATGTCCAGGTTAGGTGTTAGTGAACTAGTGGGGGCCCCTCCAGTTAGGTCCTGATAGTATTGGTCAATATGGAGTATTGTGTCATATGTCAATAAGTGGATAAAAGGTTGGCAAGACTGGGGTGGCGGATCTTCAGGTGGTAAAATTGGGGTGGCGGATCTTCATGTAATCCAAAAAGATTATTACAGGATCTAGCGATGTGACCGCGTCACCTGCCCATGAACACCTACCTTCATTTGGTCGCACTAATGATTCACGTAATGCGTTGGACAACCATCTAACACTACCAAAACTATTGTTTCAGTAGCTGAAATAAAAAAATTGGCCTGAAAAGGGAATCAGCTGATGGTGGACAAATTTACCATCCAGAGGCTAGCGAGAAATCTAGCGGGTTTACTATACTGCTGGCAAAAAGAAAATTGTGCCCCACCCCCCTGAAAAAAATCCTGGGTGCGGCCCTGATTTAGATGTCTTTTAAGTTAGCCTACAACATTGGAAATTTCCCTTATTGGGTTCAGAACCTAGGATAGTCAATACAAGCAAAAGAAACCATAATGATGTCACCTACCAAATCGGTAATGGGTTAGTTAAGTTGTAATGGCTTTGTTGTAGGCTATACAGTACACACGCTTGCAAATTGCAATGATGCGTGCTAGTACTGTTTGAATTATGCTCCTGATGTCTTATACCTTTTCTTATCCATTTGTTTTGGCGCCGCACATCCCCCAACGGTGTCAATTAAGACTAAGAGACTAGACTAAATATATGGAATAATGGAAGCGACAGCAGGAAGCCGAACACGCTGCTCCAAAATTCTGCTCACAATCAGCTGATCGGCGATGCGCTCCACTTGCCGCCTTTAGTTACAAGCATTTTTATATACACAGTCCACCACCATGAATTTATTTCCGACGTATACTAACTACTAGAGCTATTATATACTATTATTATTTAAGATCATAATTATTTTATTATTATCATTATTATTATTATTATAATTACTATCATTATTTTATATATTTTTTTTTTCGGGCACTCCATGCCGCCCCCTCGACGATGCCGCCCTGGGCGATTGCCCATGTCGCCCATG